>LKNJ01003170.1:0-48740 GCA_002120245.1 Maccullochella peelii | reverse complement strand
CAGTAAACATGGTGCAAAACACATTCGCACAGCCGTATCAAAAAATGTGAAGTCATAAACAAAATTTGCACATTTACAAAGCAGTATGTGAATTTGTGCAATGAGAGTTGCACACCTGTGGAATATTTTCTCACAAATATATTTTTTTCTTGGATATATTTCTATCACAAACACAAGTCAATAACTACAACTGCTTGAATCTGCGGCTATGAGTCTCAAATGCTGTTTTGTCGCTCACAAGTTACAAGTTCCTTTTGCACCACATAGCTCAGTGATATATGGAGCAAAAGTGATTTGTGTACTTGTAGCCCTGAGGCCAGGGGTCACCTGCAGGTTGGTTTGTCCAGTCCTTGTAGGTTTCAGCTAGTCTTCAGGTTTGTCCCAAGCTTAAGATAACCCTTGTAATCAAAGTACTGATTGAAATTTCTCAATATCTAGAAAATCAAAAGGTACCATATAAGACCTTTTTATGACTGTTAAAACATTCCTTATCTTTTTGGCTTGTAAGCCATTCAAATAAAGACATGTCTGTCTGTGATCTCTTGTCTCAAGGTGATAGGGATGGGAGACATGGATAAAATGCTTTATCATCATATATGTAATTTCACATTGTGACGCATACATTGTGTAAAAGTAACATTTCTGGAAAATCACTAAAAAGCTGTTGATGGAAGAATGTCTGTTTATGAATTTGGTTAATCCAATTCAGTGAATTAAATATCTGACAAATAAAATCACATCATCACATTGGTGCAAATAATCATACAAAATCCAATATTTCCATAAAGCAGTCCTGCTCATTGATTTGCGACATTGCACTCAATGGCTAAATACAACCAGAGATTTTGAAGTGAGAGGTACCACGGTGTAAACAGTATGGCAAAATCTCTGACGATAGACAAATTTATAGTCTTATTGTCATATGTCATAAAGTGCATATGCCTTTGAGTTGTGAGTTATATTTTATATTTTCCCTTCAAACCTCAGATTGTTTGATTGAAGTCATTGTTGGAGGACTGAAATTGTAGAAGAAAATCAAAAAAAGTCAGAAAGAAATGAATATAATTCTGTGCAGCAGAGCATGTTGTTTTCTTCTTTCCAGGAGGTTAATCAGATTTATCTCACAACGTCTTGGAAGGGTCCCAACCCCCAAGTTGGGAATCACTGCCTTAAATTGTAGCAACAATGTACAGTAAAGCATGTCAACTGAACTTTGACCAAAAATGATTAACACTGCATGTATCAGTAGGTAACAGAGCTTTGGTATACAACTGTAATCTTTAAAATATGGTGTCTCTTTACCTTTAAAGCAGTCTTGCAGTCTAGTAATGTAATGTTGAAAAGATTGTCCGAATTGGTCACAAGGGTCACAAGTAGTAGTAATATAGTTTCATTTTAGGCAGACCACCCTCAAAAGTGAGGTGGGTGTTTAATTAAATTGTTGACAGACTTGGAAAATATTTAATTATCCCAATTTTTCTCTTTCCATGGTTGCTGGTAATATTCATACAATAGGCTACTGCTGCCACAGTTTGGACAGTTTCTGCCACATTGTGTGTTGAGTGGGAGTGAACGCAGCTGCAATCACTGAGAGCCAATCAGCTGGCACTTTAGGTATTTAGAACATCCCTGGTGATTGGAGGAAGGACAATAAACTCACAAATAAAGTCCTGAAATGTGGAGCTAAATATTTAACATGTTTGGTAGATGGCAGGAGAAAAGCACCAACCACTGTTCATTTTCATTCACATCAATAAAGCATGTGCGTAGTCCAGAATCTCGAGGCAATTAACGAGCTTCATTAACATACTGAGAAGAACATAAAAAAAAACCTGAATGTCAATATTGGCCTTGTTTTTTCTCTCCCAGCATTAGCTAATTCATTCAAAGTAAAATGTTCATGCAGCATACAGAAAATAACTTTGTTCTGGTCCACAGCCATCAGTTCCACATTACTTGTTTGAGCAGCAGCTGAGCAAATTCGGATTGTGAACCTATTTCAGAGGAGGTTATGACGATAAAACAACAACATCTACAAACTGGGCCACAGTGTGTTTACTAAACATGCTGCTGAGCTGACGTTGGCCGTTAGTTTGCACAAATTGGTTCATGATTCTGACTTGATACATTCATTCAGCTGATACATTCATGTATCTGGGACTTGTTTATGAGTGTTAGTTTCCCTGACCTAACATATAACCCGTGAATATTAAAGCATGTCATTTTCTCTCCAAGTGCTTACTTTATTTTTTCATCCCTCATTGCCCTTGCCTCCTCCATCAGCAGGGAAAAGGAGAGATAAACAACCTGACAGCTCCTCCACATTTTTGAGGTGGAGGAAGAGCCAGTAACATCTTTCGTGCAAAATATAGATCCCCTGATGAAGCGCCTGCATGCGTATAATGCTACTGCTGCTGCTTTGACAATTGCTTTCACCTCCTTTACTATGTGATGCTGCGTGTATACTCTCATGCAGTACGAGCCTCCCCTCCCTCTCCCAGAAATGCTGCAATGCGTCTCCCTCAGCCAAGACTGGGTCAGTGTAACTCAGCTAGCAGCAACAGCCAGAGTAGCGTCCCCATAGCAACAGCCAATGAGGCTTGTGGCTGAGGGATTTTTTTTTTTGCATTATTGTTATGATTATATATGAAAACAGCGTATTTCCAGGATTAAAGTCATCAGGGGACTTTAGTTAGTGCCAGTGGATAAATAGGATGGCACATGAGCAAAGAGGAGATGGGGCAGGGCTGAGCACGCTTATGCACAACCATACGTGCAGAGTAATTGTGTTGACAGATGCTGGAAGACAGGGTGTTGTATTGGCAGTAAATGTCCCTGCTCATACAATATTTCCATACTGGGAAGCATTGTTTTTCTTCTAATTTAACCTATCAACAAGCACTGTTTTCTAGAACTGTCAGACATGAGTGTTTAATAATGGCCAATGCTCTGTTCTGTTACATAACCTGTAGCATTACACTATAAACAAGCAGGTCTTTTATCAGGTAGAGTGTATCAAAAAATGGAAGAGGTATTGTGCTGCTTGATAACATTTATTTGTGTTTGTGCTTTTTAGTCATGCTGGTGGCGAGGGAAGGCAGTGTTGGTCAATCTTGAACTTTGATCAACTGAAATATCTCGACCAATACTGTATAGACTGCCATGAAATTTAGTACAGGCAGGCATTCATGCGCCCCATATGATTAACTGTAGTAACGTAAATGATCCCTTAACCTTTCATCTAGCACCATCATCAGGTCAAATTTTTTATTTGTCTAAGACAATGGTTTATGATCCAGTGCCTGCAAAACTAATGACATTCCCATCAGCCTCAGCTGTACTTTGTGTGTGTCACTGAGAGTGTGAACATGGTAAACATTTACCAGCTACCCACAGCATGTTAGCATTGTCATTGTGAGCATGTTAGCATGCTGATGCTAGCATTCAGCTCAAAGCACCACTGTGCTAAAGTACAGCCTCAAAGACTCTAGTCTCCTCTCAAGTAGTTCTAAGAAAATAATCTTATTCCACACTGTCTGGCAGTATAAATAATATATTCTGTTTCAGCTTGTTCCAGCTCTTCATTGAAGCTAAATTATGTTTGATTAAATTAGTTAAATATTCAAACCCAAGCATCAAATTTTGTAATTTCAACTAGAAATAAAAATAAAGCTTTGTGGGTTTGAACAATGTTTGGCTACCCAGAGTTAGTTTGTAATGAGTGATGCACCAGGTCAGTGTAGTTTAAGGGGGGTTAATTGCATTTCAGGGGTTATTTTACAAGTATACAGTTTTGGGCTATATTCACTTTACCTCAGCCTAAACCATCTACTTCTACAAGGTTCATGATTCCCAAATGTGGTTAAAATTTTAAGTAGTCGTCTAGCTTGTGAACATGGGACCACTTTTACGACCGTGGGTCTGACTGACACCTGAAGCAGACCTTCGTTTAACTTTATGGTGACTGTTGGAGATGTCAGGATGTGACGTAACACTCTTAGGCTGGTTATCAGAAGGAAGATGCAATGCCAAAATAGGCCCAGAAATGCAGCACACCTAACCAATAACTTTTTGAAGTGTTTAAAGGAAAAGTTCAACATTGTGGGACAAGTGCTTATTCGCCTTCTTGACAAAAGTTAAATAAGAAGATCGATACCACTCTCATGTCTGTACAGTAAATATGAAGCTAGAGCCAGCAGGCAGTTATTTAGCTTAGCTTAGCACAAATTGTCTCACCAAAATGTTGAACTATTCTATCAAATTGTGTTTTTTTCACTATTAGGAATTGTGTGATTGTATCACTAGCAATGACTCTTTTTTAACAAGGTTTAAGTGTTATGGAGTTTTTCCTGTAATATGATAATATGTTTCCTGTAGGTCAGCGGATTCTCCAGTATCAGAGTGATGTCCTTGAGACAGTAGTGCTGGTGAACCCATCCCAGGAGGCCGCTGCCTCAGAGGTGAGTCACATCCGGACAACATAGATAAAACACCGCAGGGTGATGATGACCAGATGCTCTGACTCCTGCAGGACACTTGGAAATGTTCTGTATTTTTATTTAAGTGACACTGAGGAGTTTCAGGCCAAAGTGTTCAGTCTGGGTCGAACTTGGTTTCACTTATGAAGAACACAGCAGCACCTGTTCACCGTTTAGCCACAATGGGAGGTCCATGTCTCTTATGCTAATGATCATCACTTTGTTGATTAACAGGAAAACACTCTGTCACTCTCAGCTGAAGCCCCACAGTGTGAGACACAGACACTTATTTGATATTCTAAATAAATAAACCTCAGATGCCTCAGCTTTGCTTGACTGTCAGCGTGAAAATTAGTCTGGTGTTAGCTTAGCCTTTGACTGCTGGTGAAATGTAAAAATATCAAATTTGAAATGAGTTAACCTTGTAATTTTCATTATTATTTTTGTCTAGTGTAGTATGATAGAAAGGCAGGTGGGTAAACCTACATAAACCAACAATTTATCTGTAATGCACCAGATCCCTGAACCTGCCAAGAAATACACTGCACTGTGTACTGTAGCCTACTGTACTGTACTTCTGCATTTTACCTTTATTCTTAATGCTGTAGCTACTTGGTGATTTATCACCATTTTATTTGACTTTTTTGTTTTGATATTGATGACTTGATTTATTATTAGAAACCATTAATGTTAGCTGTTTTTATAGTGGTTATCCTGTACTCTACCCAGATTCGCTCTCTGATCACTGACTTTGCTGGGAATAAGTTGCTGATACTGAGTGGCCAGAGCTCTGAGCAGGGAGGTGACATCCTACTGCAAGGTGGAGTTTTCACCTGGCAACACTTCTCCAACATCATTTCCAACCCTCAAGTAAGCCGAGTGCACTTTCTCTCCAAATACTTCTTTACAGTGTACGTGTATGGATCAACTTACGATTATAAAACTTACATAGGCACAGTTATTTTAGGTTGTTTTTCATTGTGACTGTGTTCCCAGGTGATTGAACTTCTGTCCAGGGCCTCTTCAGAGCAGCTGTCCAAGCTTACTGTTTTCTGTCAGGGAGACGGGGGCTGGAGCTCCCTAGGCCAAAGCCAGGAGCAGCAGTCATTCCAAAATCATCTGGAATACCGCCTGAACCCCGAACCCCACCTCCCCAACATGGACGGAGTCACAGAGTTCACTGAATATGTCTCAGAGACAGTGGATGTGCCGTCATCCTTTGACCTTCTGGAGCCCCCGACCTCTGGAGGTTTTCTGAAGCTGTCCAAACCCTGCTGCTACATCTTCCCTGGAGGCAGGGGAGACTCTGCTCTGTTCGCCGTCAATGGATTCAACATCCTGGTGGATGGAGGATCTGATCGGAAGTCTTGCTTCTGGAAGCTGGTTCGCCACCTGGACAGGATCGACTCTGTTCTGCTCACCCATATTGGTGCAGACAACCTCCCTGGCATCAATGGGTTGTTCCAGAGAAAGATTGCAGAGCAAGAGGAGGAGCGTAACCAAGGAACTGGCTCCAGCAGCAACGGTGACTGGATGAAGAACCTGCTCTCTCCTGAGCTCGGGATCGTGTTTTTTAATGTCCCAGAGAAGCTACGGATGCCCGAGTCCACGCTGAAAGTGAAGCGAAGCATTGAGGAAGCATCTCTTACATTGCAGTACCTCAACAAGCTTGGTATCACACCAGAGCCTCTTCACAGGGTAGTCAGCAACACTACTGAACCCATCACACTATTCCACAAACTTGGTGTGGGGAAGTTAGACATGTATGTATTAAACCCTGTAAAAGAGAGCAAAGAGATGCAGTTTCTAATGCAGAAATGGGCTGGAAACAGCAAAGCCAAGACAGGGATTACAATGCCCAATGGAAAAGAAGGAGAAATATCTGTCCCTTATTTGACATCAGTTACCGCTCTCATAGTTTGGATTCCTCACCGTCCAACAGAAAAGATAGTCAGGGTGCTCTTCCCTGGAAATGCACCGCAGAATAAAATCTTTGAGGGCCTTGAGAAACTGAAACACCTGGACTTCCTGCGATACCCAGTGGCTACCCAAAAAGACATATCATCTGGTGCACCTCCTCCCATCATCAAACAGACTAAAATAAGATCAAGAACTGACAGCAAAGAGAGTCTCAAATCTTCACCTAAACCGCACTCTAAAACAACAAAGAAAGAAGCCAGTGGGCAGGAGGAAGAGTCCAAAAGTGACGTCACTAAAGAGAATAAAGTAGAAAAGAAAGAAGAGAAGAAACTCAAAAGTCTAAAAGCCACCAAACAACAGAAAAACAGTGAGGTGGCCCCTGTGACAGACAAAAAGTCAGAGAAAAAGAAGATATCCAAGGAAAAAACTGCCAAGCAGGAGAAAGCGTCCAAGATGGATGAAAAGAAAGACAAAGAGAAAAAAGAAGTTAAGAAAGAGAAACGTGAAGTAAAGAAAGATGAAAATATAAGAAAAGAAGAGAAAAAAGAAAGTAAAGCGAAGGAGAATAAAAAGGACCCAAGTAAACCAGAGCTGAGAAAAATCACTAAACCTGACTTGAAGCCGTTTACCCCTGAAGTGAGAAAAACTCTGCATAAGGCTAAGACTCAGGCTAAGCCCAAGACAGACAAAAATAAAGCAGTTAAAGATGAAGCAAATGAGAAAAAGCCAGTCCCAAAGAACATCCCTGAAGAGATTGCAGCAGCAGCTTTGGCTGACAGGTCCATTGTGTCCTCCCCAGAAGACCTCACTGAGGACTTTGAGGCTCTGAAACAAGAAGAGCTGTCCAAACTTAACACTGAGCCTATCCAGAATGTTGTGATGCCTGGGCATTCAGTCTATACAGATACCAAAGTTTCTTCTTTAGTTTTCCGTGATGAGAAAGTCCCATCCCCAGCCACTGAGATGAAATCTGCTTCACCCAAGTCCCCTGTCAAACAGGAAGAAGAAAACAAAGACAAGGGTGCATCAGGACAGGTTGCAGCCACTGGAAAGAAGGAAGCAAGCGGTGGTTTTGACAAGATGTATGAAGAGGAGAAAATGGAGAAATATGCCAAATACCCTGTAAAGGATGACATAAAAGACAGATCAAAGAAGAGTGACAGCTCAGAGGAGGAGGGTGATGTAATTGAAAAGGCCGAACTCGAAGGAACAGAAGATGACGAGGTCCTAAAATATAAAACAGAGGAGGCGAAAAAGGAAAAAAACGGAAAGGAGTGGGACACCAAGCCAACTGAGCAAAAACCTTTATCAACCACAGCCCTGTCTGGGCAAATAGCAGCCACCGCCTCGGAGCAATTCTCCTTCATCCAAGACGAGACCATCCCTGGTTACTCCGAGACTGAACAGACCATCTCTGATGAGGAGATCCATGAAGAAACAGAAGATAGGATCCCACAGCTGCGCTATGATGTGGGCTCCTATGACATCTCTGTCCCTGATGTCCCTGGCACCTTTGACTCCATGCATGGTATAAAAGAGATGAAGAACTCTACTGTGTCTGATGTTCCAAATGCCAAACCCAAAGCCTTCATGGGAGGTCACGAGCCTGAGCTTGTATCTTACCCTGCCATCATTGCTGCTCCCCTTGCAGAAGAGGAGCACATCTCCTCAGCAACATCCATCACAGAATATGACAAACTGTCATCCTTTGCCACATCTGTAGCTGAGGACCAGTCGATAGCCTCTGTCACAGCGCCTCAGACTGAGGAAGCTGGGAGGAACTCTCTCTTGCTTGACACCATCAACAGTATCCCCTCACGTGCTGAGGCCACCCATGGGAAGGACTATCTCCACTCAGCAGGAACTATCTCACCCACCTCCTCTCTGGAGGACGACAAGTGCTTCAAGTCTCCTTCATCTGATGAGTACCAGCCTAATATTCCTGAGATGGAGGGTGATGCAAAGATCAAATCAGTCCACGAAGAAGACGACGATGAGGAAGAAGAGGACGAGGACCAGACTCCGAACGTTGACATCCCTCTGGGTAAACTCCAAGAGGGCTATGAACATGCAGCCTCCATGATGCTCCAGGAGAAGGAGAAATCTCCCTCTGCAACTTTTTCTCATCCTCCCTTCTCTACCATGCAGTACTATCCCACACAGGCTGTCAAAGAAAGCCAGTCTCTCTTTAGCACAGAGGGATTTAAGACTGGGACTGATATAAAGCCTGTGTCACCCCCTCCATCTTTCTCCCCTGTGTTGGAGTCCCACTCCAGGCAGGAGAGTGAGGAAAGATGTCTAAGTCCAGATGACAGCACCATGAAACTGGCCTCACCCACACAGTCTGTGCCTACAAGCAGTGGCTACTCTCCGACAGAAGAGAAACCCTTTAAGACAGAAGACAAAGATGAGGCAGTGAATGATGTTAAAGCTGACTACCAAAAAACAGATAAATCAGTCACTATCTCAGACAATACCTCCTTTGTTGGTCTGCTAGGTGACAAGACAGCGGTTGAAGCGTCTGAAGAATCCAGTGAAGACAATGAGGAAGAAGAAGGAGAGGACTGTTACACCAAAAAGGATCTACAGCCTACTGTTAAGGCCAAGCTTATGGAGGCAAAAGAGGGGTGCTTCTTGGATGACGACTACACCTTTGAGGCAAAATCTGCAAAGATAGAAACAGAAGTCAAGGGTTCAGGAAAGACACAGGTGTCTTTTAGCACAGAGGAGAAACCAAAACCTCAAGTGATGTACTCAGATGAAGATGAAGAGGATGATGAGAAAGATGATGGTTTCCCAAGTGGGGTAGGGTCTAAGCCCTCATCAACAGATCAAAGCAATGTAGACTTTAAAAATGAAAGCACAGAGAAAACAGATATCACTTTTAAAGAGCCTGAGAAAAGTGTTCATTTCAGTCTCTATGATTTTCCAGAGAAGGAGAGCAAAGAAAAGTCCTTGTATATAAGACAAGACACACCCTATGTGCATGGCAAAACATTCTCTTACAGTGACATTTATGACAGTAAAACAAGCTCAGTGGACTCTGATTCATATCATCAGGAGTCCTTAGATAAAAAGGACATTGCAAAGGGTGAAGTGGATTTCCAGAAACACAAGCACCCGTCCCCGGTAACAGCCACAGACAAGATGTCAGAGAAGGAGGGATTTACCGTCTCTTTTGGAAAAGAGTCCTCCACCTCATCGTGGCTTGACTCCAAGAGCACTTCTGCTATACCTCCATTTGAAAAAGAGGTCAGAGAAAAGGAGACATTTGAAAACAGCACAGGTAGCCAATTCCCTTTAGTGGCTGATAGACCTGAGGCCTCGTCCACTTCTTTATTATCAGAAAAAGACTCCTCTTTTAAAATGCAGACTGATGTAACAAAGGCCCAGACATACTCCTCAATGACAGCATTTGATGTAGACAAACTTGCTGCCACAGGCTACAGCGACAAAGGAGCATGTTTGGAGATAGATATGCGGAAACTAACAGCAAGGGATGAGGAGGACTATGATGATGATGAAGTTGTCGATGAAGATGATGAGGAAGAGGAAGACGAAGAGGAGGAAGAAGATGACGATGAAGGGGCTATTGATTCTGATATGGAAAAAGACGCCAAAGAGAAGTCTGAGAAGGAAGTAAATAGTCCAATCAGTGAAATGTTTGGCTCAAATAGGCCTGAATTTATGGTTTCTATGGCTGGTTACGGCTATAACAGTCAGGGGAAGCCAAATATGAAAGAAAGCAGCTCCAGCTCACTCACAAAGGCTGAAGACAAAGCAAAGGTTGACTCCTCATCCTTCAGTGGAAAGCCAATGGATTTAGGGGCTACAGGTTTCTCTGGCTACTCCTCAGGTTTTGGGTACTCATATGGAAGTGGTGAAAAAGATTCATTTTTATCAAGTCAGACCACAGACAAAGGTAAAGAGGATTTCACTTTGAAACCAACAGAGGACAGTTATTACCAGAATGACAGAGCTGATCCTGATTTTGAGAAACAGAAGACACCAGACCTTCTGAGTAAGAGATCACTGGACACAAGCTTTCAGTACACAACCACCGCTGCTCCTGGGTACTCCTCCTCTTCGGCCTATAGCTACTCCTCCTCCACATCAGGCTCCCTCTCCACCAGCCGTCAGTTCGGAGAGGAGCTGGAGACGCCTGCCGAGCCCCTCTTTGAGTACTCCTCCTTTAAAGATGAGCATTCACTGGTCATGGATTCTCCCTTCTCCAGCTCCACTGGTGCCAAAGACGACTATCTAGAAGTGTCTGAAAAACAGATCACCGCTACAACCACAGCTGAGTCCACCTCCAGTTTAGCCCGCTTCTCACCCCTCAGTCCATTTGAGGAGGTCAAATCCTTCCCCTCACTCTCGTCCACTGCCTTTGCTGAGGACAAGAAGGAGCATACAACTTCATTAGGTGGAGTTATGGACAAAGGCCCTCAATCAGACTGCTTCTATAAACCTGAATGGTCTGAAGGGTCCAAGCTGGACACAGCTGTTGGGTTAGGGGCCTCAGCAGGACCATTCTCTCAATCTGCAGAGCTCTCTAAGGTCAAAGAGGCAGCCAGTGCTGCTCTGTTTGGTGTCACTTCCTCACCACGCCCAGACATAGAAGGCAAGCATTACTTTGAGGAGACTGACAGCAGTGAAGAAGAGGATGAGGAGGCTTACATGCGTGAGATGACTCGGAGGTCGCCTTCCAGCGGCCTGGCTGGTAGACTCTCATTTTCTGACAAGCCTGTTGCTCCGGTTGTCAGTGAAAAGACTGGTGGTGCACTCCCTGATGTTCTTGGCTCCTACATGCCTTCACCTCTCCAGGCCAGCAAGCCAGACACAGTCAATGGCCCCATGGAGGTCAGCTCAAGCTCCACCCTCCTTGCTGGAGCAGCAGCCAGTGGTGCATCTTCAGGCCCAACCAAGGTAGAGCCCAGAGAGGGAGCAGCAGGTTACAGGAGTTCTTATGAGTGGGAGATGCCAAAGCCCCAGATGGGGATGGTGCCCGGAGACTCCCCTCCCCATTATCGTCATGATGATGAATTTGAAGAGGAGTGTGAGATGGAGCCAGAGCACCCTGCCCGTCCGCTTTCACTGTCTTCAACCGATCAGCCATTTTGCTCACCATTCTATGCTGAGGAATGCAGCCGAGGAGGGCAGGATGACGATGATGACAGTGATCAGGATCTTGCTGGTGATGTGCCCATGGGAGCCACCTCCTCTTATCCCAGCCGCACCTCTCCTGGATATTCCTCCTCCGAGTGCAGACAGCGCAAAGAGGACCTCTCACCTTCCTTCATCAACCCATGCATGCGGCAGTTATCTAGCGACGAGGATGATGAGGAGCAAGGGCGCAGAAGTGACCAATCACAGGGTGATGAACAAGACCTGTCGGTCAAGAGAAGGGCTCACAAACAGCCCCACAGCAGGGACAGCAGCTCTCTGCACCAAGCTGGTGGCATGTCAGCAGGGCTGGGTCTGGCCACAGAGGACACACCACCCACCTCCGTCAGCGAGTCTTTAGACTCTCAGTCAGACTCTGATGTGCCTCCAGGCATAGAGGAATACCCCTCGGCCACTGGTGAAGGCAACATGGACTCAGATGAGGATGCAGACTACATGCCTGTTGATAAATTATCTGCCACAGGAGGAGGCAGCCATCATTCCTCTAGGAGGAGCCATGACCCTCCTCCTGCTCCCCTCATGGACCCCTACCCTCACCCACCACACCCAGACGTTTGCATGGTGGATCCTGACTCTTTGGATAATGGCTCTGTTAAGAAAGAGCCAAAAACCAAGGGCTTAAAGAAGACTTCGGGGAAAACTAAATCAGCATCCCCAGCCAGGCGCAAGAGGTCTCCCATGCCTGTCAAACAGACGCCATCTCCTCGCAGTGCCTCGCTGAAGAAGAAGGAGGCAGACAAAAGCTCACGTATGTCTCGTCTATCAGATGGACAGGGCTCCAAAGACGATGACCTCTCCAGGTCGAGCTACAACCCTAGCAAGGGGCTGACTAACGGTGTCAAGAGCAGTTCAGGTGAGCAGTGTCATTAAAAACATAATCCTGAAAGCTTTTCAAATATAAATGACATTTAATTCTACAAAACAGATTTTGTAAGATAAATGTTTTTACACATAGTGACAGTTTGGTTTCGTTCTCCCACCCAGGTTCTCAGAAGTCCGGCTCTGCTGCTGCACCTGGACTTCCTATTTATGTGGACTTGGCCTACATTCCGAATCACTGCAGTGCCAAGAATGTGGACCAAGAGTTTTTCAAACGCATTCGCTCTGCGTACTATGTGGTGAGTGGGAACGACGCAGCAAATGGTGAACCAAGCCGAGGAGTCCTTGATGCACTGTTGGACGGCAAAGCTCAGTGGGGATCAAACCTACAGGTAACATTTCCAACTGTTCTTAGTTTGACGCTGAGGCTAAGTTGTATTCTGAGATTATTTGAATGACCTTCTGTCATATAATACAAGTTTGTATGTTTTTAAGACTGTATCAACTTTTGATTGTTTGGTCTTTGCGTGTTTAAAAATTTTGTCTCTGTAGGCCCCCATACACTTTTCACAAACTGTTTGCCTGTTGCTCCCAAAAGCTTAATGTTAACCAACAAATACAATGATTTTCACACACTTTTCCTACAAATGTTGTTAAAGCTTTACAGTCATATAAAAGGGAGAGCTGCTAAAACAATGGACATACTGTAAGGTGTGTGCACCTTGTGTCAATGAAAAAATTAACATTAAAATCAAACAGAATGGACAACTTGGATGGATCAACTTAGCAATTAGCAGCAGAACTAACACTAAACATTAATAACTCATGGACACGGACATGGTATGAATTAAGCTAGCTGGGGTAGGGCATACAATATACTGTAATTGTTAAGCTAATCACAGGATGCTGACAGCCCGAGTGACATCACCAGCATTTTTGCTATAATACACATACTGTATGTAAACATGCACATCTCATCATGGTGTTCCACAAAATTTAACAGACGGCTGCGCATTATAGTAACATCCACAGCTGGACACAACTTTGGGCTTTGCTATATTTCTATCAGATAAGTGAGGGCCCTGTGTAGAAAGAGATATTAGATTGAGTCTGAGACCCTCCCCTTGACAGCAAAATAAAAACAAAGTGGGTGAAACCTGATATTTGCAATTTCCCTGAGGATGGAGGTAGGCGGGAGTGAGTGCTCTTACTTTCCCATCAGGGCTCAAAGTTTAAAATGCTCTAGATTTACTTACTTGCACCTTACAAAAAGTGTCTGAACTAATGCAGATTTTGTACTACTGTAAAACATTAATTATCTTGGTTATCAGCTGGCAATATTTTAATCTAGTCTACCAGCTCTTGACATGTGAAACGAAATGTTAATTTTGAATACATTTTGACAGTTTCACAAATGTCCACACTGTGTGGAAGCCAGGTTTTCTATTCTTTTCTATTGCCTATGTCATACCTGAACTTATCCTCTCAGCTGTGCCAGTCATGACATTTCCTGATCTCTTGTCTCCCTCTCAGGTGACGCTGATCCCCACCCACGACACGGAGGTGACCCGTGACTGGTACCAGCAGACCCACGAAAAGCAGCAGGAGCTCAACATCATGGTCCTGGCCTCCAGCAGCACCGTCGTCATGCAGGACGAGTCTTTCCCTGCCTGCAAGATTGAGTTTTAAGATCCTCATTTCCTCTCTCCCTCCTCCTGGCCTCCCCAGTGTAGATCTGTTTTTAATTGCTCTTCTCTATAGCCTGATATGTAAATCTGTCTCTGCTTTGGGGATAACTGTCTATTTTTTTCTAGATTTTTATTCATTTATAAGCTTGTCGTGGCTATCACCATTTGTGTTAAAGGTAGTTTGTCCTCCACTACATTATTATTACTCAGTACTGTGAAAGCGAGAAAGCAGGGTTTTTTTTGTTCCTTAACTCGTCTCTTTCCCAAACCCTGTGAGACAGTGGAGTCTTTGTTTATTGGCCAAGACAAAATGGCCATTGATTTATCAAAAAATAAAAGAGCGTCATATAGGAAACAATATAAAACTGGTGTTTAGTTGCTTGTCTTCTAATTGGCCTAAATCAAAGCACAAGTTTGCTCACCTTAAAGCCAGTAACAAAGTACAAAATGATTTTCAAGCCTCTCACAATACAGATGATCAATTTAATACATTTGCTCATAGAAAAATCTTTACAGGCTTTTCTTTCCTATATTTTCCCTTTGTGTCTTTCTTCTAAAACAATGACAGTCCCAGTGTTGAACTTTGTTCCTCCTACTGACTTAGTGAAATAGAAAATGTTCAAATAGACCCCAGTGGTCCTTTCAATATGTCTTTTGAGTATATTTGCCGTAGCATAGGGAAGACCATATTCAAAAATCTGTATTGTAGTGAATTATGGTATTTCTACGGTTATCTCAAAGTGAAAATCAGTTGTTCCAGTAAGAATTTCTCAGTGGCTGTTATTTCTTACAGTGAATTTGACAAATACGTCTCTCTCTATTATTGTTTCTGTAGTCTTTGACATATTTTTTCAGTGTATTTGCAGTTAACATATAGTTGCCGATCATGCAGAGAACTGAAGGCAGAGGCGGTGATACCAGTACAAAATCATCACCCTGATCTTTGGATTCTACCTGTTTATATCTTTACATACAGAACAGCACTCTGCGTTCAAAGCTCCTTAGAGGAAAGAAGACAAACCTCATACCAGTTGCTGCGTCGAAAAGATCTTTATACAAAAGCTGTGTTAAAGAATGAAGAATGTATTCCACTACAACAATAGGAACATGTGGTTGCGAGTAAAGATTGTGTTTGCCTGGTGAACAAAGATGTGGGCTGCTTCGATTGATGGTAGAGGTTAGACTGTCACCCACATGTGCCTTTCTGTCCTGCTGTGCTGGAAGGGAAATTAAATGTGTTTTCGTCATAGAAATGTAGGGTATTTCAGTGTGCGGTACTTCCACGGCTCTGTGGCAGAGGCTTTGGCGAGCTGGTCTCCTCTGTTGTTGTGAGTTTTGTCGGTGAGAACATCAGTGCACAAAAAGGTCTTAGTTGTACATATTGAGCATAAAATGGCACTTTTAAAGCACCAACTCAGTATTTCAGCAGTTGCATTTTAGATTTCCTGGAGCTGCCACTCAAAGAAGCACAAATAGTAACCAGTGAGCAAAACTTAAAGCTTAAAATTTTTGCTTTTTGCAAATTTAGCAACATAAAAATGTATAATCACAGCATTTGCACTGAAAACGTGCTATTTTTTTTCCGGTTCCTTTAAATTATTTCAGAACATATATTTTGTCTTGAGTTTGCAAAAGATGCAATAACCTTAACTAACTGCATCTTGTTTTCAAATTGTATCATTTAACTGGCAATTTTCTTTCCTTTCAGTGGTAAATCAGTGGATGTTTTTAAGTAACACTTAATATTATGTGTAGACGCGTTTTAATTTGATATTGATGATTTTATATTTTGATAAGTTTTGAGTAATTTAATAGATTTTAACCAGGAATAAAACCAACAAATTACAAGACCAACCATGATCCACAGTAAAAATCCAGATATTCCTCTGTATGATATTTTATTCCCTCGACTCATCTATTGATGCATGTACAACAGATGCATGTTCATAAAGACGTGGCTTTTTAAAAACCAGAGGGCTGCAGGGAGCGGGGCCCAAACCTCAGCGGCTCCAGGTGATTTGAATGTGAAGATGCAGATTACCTTTACGTTCTCTGTGGAGGACTTTGATCTCCTGGTTGCCTTGGTTACTGTGCATCATACGGTACATCCGACTCATTGGTCACACAGGAAGTAACAACCTTACTGCTGCCTGTAATACATCCCGACTCTGTGCCGGGAAGAAAACCTTGTGTGCAGATTAAAACCCACCACAGTTTCTTTCTTTGGATGACAGGATACAGTTTGACAAACAGTTCTGATTTCTGTCTGCAGATGTGCAAATGCTGTCAGCATGATAAACAAGTTACAGTGTCACATTGAGGAGATGATGTCGAGTTGAGGTTCCCATTTCCTGCTGAATTAAAAAGATCCATTAACGGCTTCTTTTAACAGGGTTAACCGTGATTTCAGTGTTTCCTTGTTAACCCACTGTGCTGCCCAGTCAGTCCATGACAGTGTAATCTGCATTCCTATTTAATACTGCATCACTGTAAAGGCTAATAACAACAAAATCAACACTACTCACACCTGAGCAAAACCACTCAGAACCCAGACTGCCAGACATGAGGGACTCAGTTCACTCATGTCAATACATTTTTATCTATAGAGGATTTCCTATTATCCACACTTTTTTCCAGACAAAGCTTAATACACACACACACACACACACATAACCGCTGCATTTTCGTATCGTGCAAAACAAAAAAAAGAAAAATATCTGTGGCATTCAGACTCGTCTGCCGTGAAACAAATCATCAGAAACACCTTTGGTTTTCAGTGAGCCCTGCTTGTACGTGCATGTGTACCTTTTGAGTTTGTCTGTATTGTAATAGCTGAAGAAAAACCGACTTAACATAGAAATGCTATTTTAAAAGATGTATATTTAAGAAGCTAACCTGTCCGGTACTGAGGAGGCACATGTAACCTGGCTGTGCTGTGCTGTAAAGAAAGCCTTGTGATTGTTTTTTTCCCCCTCCTTTCTGCTTCATGGTTCTACTTTCATCTCTTGTGCAATATTCTCTTTATCTCTCATTAAATGCTTAAAAAGGTAAAATAGAAAACAGATGTATTGTTAAAAGGGAAAAAAGTGTGGTGAAGACCAATAAAAACATCATTTACTGAAGAAAAATGTCTCCCTCTTGTTTTCCTTTTGATATCATTACATCATCTAAATGTTTTCCTTCTGTAAACTGTAAACTTTTTTTCTATCCAACTGGTCATGGGATGTAATTTGTAGGCCACTGGCTCCCAAACCTTTTAGCTTGTCATCCTTTATGGCCTAGCAATGCCTATTAGTGAACCCTCCTCACAGGTCACATTACATTTAAGTGCAGTTTGACCAAAGGGTGAGGTTTTACTTTAATAGTTTTAGAGGCCTGAGGAGCTAAAACTCCAGCATTTCAAAAGCAAGACTTAAGAGTTCACAGCCACGCTAACACGTCAATGCTAACATGCTAATCTTTAGAATGCAATAGACCCTTTTCACTGCAGACATGTTGACTTGTCAAAGCAGTAAAAGCACTGGTGTAAATAATAACATTAACGATGGCTCCGTTCCATTAAGTGTTCCAGTAAGCCATGTCAGTGAGTGAGCATACACAACATCAGATTGATGCCATGACAAAATGTCTGCCATGAACTGGGTTTATGTTTACTATGTTGACCATCTTAGGTTAGCATACTAACATTTGCTAATTAGCACTAAACAAAGTATAGCTGAGGCTGATGGGAATGTCAATAAACTAGATAAACACAGATTAAAATTATGACCTGATGATGGGATGGATGAAAAGTCAGGGGATCATCAAAGTGATTACAATTCACCCTGAGGGGAACATAAAGGGACGTATAAAATTTCATGGCAATCCATCCAAAAGTTAGACATATTTCACTACCAGTGGCGTGTCCAGACATTTTTGACTAGGGTGGCCCAAGTTTTTATTTAAAAGATAAATAGACTGACCAATCACAACACAACATAGTGGCACTAAACAAATGTACTATAAAGCTTCCATACTCTATTCTTTAAGTCCTCAAAAAGAAATTGACCCTCCAAAAGGAGGCTACATACAAAAAAAAACAATGCACATTCAAAAATACTCGTCAGACAGTTGGTTCGACCTAAGGTCCTGCCTCTGCCTGGGCAGTTAGCCAATCATAGTCAAGCACCTGAGGTGACCAATAAGATTTCTCCCTGGACACTCTTCTGTTGACTACAAATGTCAACCCTAATGGTCAGTATATCACTAACCCCATTTGGATTCATCCTCTGGGCACCATGAATTCTCTGGGCACCAATCCCACGGCGGTGTTAGAGAAAAAGGATCACCAAAGGCATTAGGATGTATCCTCTTGGAACTGTGAATGTTCAACAGACTGACATTACCATCCCTGGAGCCACTTAGCATGACAAATAAATTGGCAACAAAGAAACAAAAATGGAAATTGTGCAGCAGAAACGATTTCTCTTCTTCTTTCCTATCTTGTTGATCATCTTCCGACCCATTGTGGGGTCCCGAACCCCAGGTTGGGAACCACCCATCAAGGTTTTGTAGACACCAGTTTTCCTTCCTCACTGCCTCACAGTGTAGGGATGATGTAATCCAGTGGGGGTTGAACCCCACAGAGAGGTCCAGACACAGGAATAGTGAGGGCTTTGTTCTGACTCTGTTAAACCCTTTTTCAACAGTCTGAGAGTCCGAAGATCTGCAGGGTGGAAGCGTTGAGGCCCTGTGGAGCTCATATGAGTGGTTTGTCATGCAAAACAAGCTGAACAGAGACAGCAGTGATTGGTGGAGCATCGACTCCCTGTTTTTGTTGCCAGACATTGTTTGGTCTTTGTGAAGCTGATACTGTGTTGGAGGAAGCAGCAGGCTGGAAGCTGGAGGACAATCCCCGCTGTGAGAAGCTGCTGAATGGATGATGCAATGACATCACCTCCTGGGTCACATGATCAGGGTGGAAGACAGTAGGAACTACAGATGTGACAGTTTCCCATTTCTTCAGACGTGAAAAATAACCAAGTGCATTTAGTCAAGTACAGGGCTGGGCATCACGTTCAATACAAGTACTGACTTCCATAGTGATACTTGTAAAATATGATGCATCTAGTAAAACTAAATAAACTACCCAACAGTATATAAAGTAGTAAAAATTAGCTCCACCTCAACAAGCTACAACATTAAGATGCTACTTACACAGTAAAGCATCAGTAAAAATATTCCAATAATACAGTAATTATAATAAATTCTTCAAAAATAATGTAACATTGATGGGGCCATTCTGCTGCCTGAGTAATTACATATTTTCTGATAATACTTAAAAAAGATCTTTACTAGTAATATATTTTTTAAATACTGTGCTTTGGCTACCTTTACTTAGGTGAACCATATGAATACTTCTTCCGCACTGGAGAAATATAAATATGTTTTACAAACCCCAAACCCCTCTTTTGAATGTTGTCTAACCACAAGCAGCTGTACAAGAACTTTGAAAAATTCCGATTTTGATTCATCATCCAACCATCAGATCAAAGAATAAGTTAACAAATCTGACCATTTATGTAACACCAAATTTCAATAATTGACAGTTTTTGGTACTCGTTTGGTAGGTACCAAAAAAGTATTGATGTTTGATACTCAGTCCTACACTTAGTTTTTAAGTTCTTCCACTTAAGTAGTATTTCTATTTTGGGAGACCATCTACTTTTCCTCCACTACTTCAAGAGGGAAATATAATATTCACTGTACACACTATATTTACCTGACAGCTAGAGTTATTCGTTATATTGCAGATTCAGATTTTACATTCACCATAAACTTATAAAATATCCCTTCCCCCCTCAGCTCGACCTGAACATCACTCTCACTGCACAGCGGCGACCTTCACAGTGACAGCACACACTGTGATACTGCTGACTCTGGACACATTTACCTCCAACAGATTTACTCGACAGAGTAACACTGACTGACTTCAGAGCTAATTTACCTGCTGAGGTCTGAGTATCACCATCAGGGAGAAATACACGCCTGCTCACATCCTGTAGAGTACTATTAAAGAAAATCATGTACAGCATACATTGATATTGTGTCAAGAGTAAGGGGAAGGCCCCTAGCTCCATAAAGAAATGCTTTTCCCAGTTTGGTGTGGAAGAACTTGACTGTCCTGCACAGGGACAGGGATGAACTGGAACGCCGACTGTGAGCCAGACCTGATCACCCAACATCAGTGTTGGACCTCCCTAATGCTCTTGTGCAAAGGCGTCACTTTGGGTTGAAAAGTGGTGGGGACATAAAGGCTCAGATGAAAAAACATTTTTTTAACAGTCTTCAACACATGTGACTTTAGGCGATGTAATTATGGTGGGTCGGGAAAACACTTGCATAAAGGCGCATCGAAAGGGCAGCCTAGGCTATTACTGAGTGACAGTATGAAAATACTCAGCATAAAATGCACAACGTCGACCACAAAGGTAACAGTCATCCATATGCATCATTGGACAATGTGCAATTGTTTCTTCTAGATTTACATTGCATTGTATGTTTTCTTATTTTGAGTCAGTCTGTTTTTCTGACATAATGTGCTAACCCACCTATTTTACTTTCTCTATTTTCTCTACTCAGTTTGCTTCATCTACTGAAAAAGATGATATCAACTGATTGGCCACAAATAATGTAATTCCTGATTTTCAATACGGTGAAATCCAAATATTCTAATTATATATGCAGAACAAAGAATTGGAGTATGTGTGTAAAACATTGATGTATCATCAATGTTTTATGGAAAGTTTACTTTAAATCTTTATAAAATTATACTATTTACTATTATACTATACTATATATTATTTTAGAGGACAGCTATTACAACAAAGCAGACCCATAAATGGATTTTACATTCCAATAGCTGTATTTTGTAACATTGTTGGAAGTATTACAGTATCTTGTGGATTTTCCATATAATGATCTTTCTAAAACCAAATGATTAACTTCACACAGACGAGATTATTCCAGAACAGACAGGAAACATTTGTGGAAATGGTTGAGCTGTGGAGTTGATCAGCTCGGCCCAGACTTGAAGAAAACACACATAGTGCATCTAAACCAAAGCTTGTTATCCAGCATGTTGAAATATATCAGACATGAAATGTGAGAGCGTTTCAATTCACAAAGCATTCAGAAGAGAGCGGCTACCAAAGATCAGCAGGGAGATCTTTATTGGATTACTTAACAGTCTATCAGACGATTCATCCTCAGTGATTAAAAGGTGGATTTCAGAGCAGGTTTTAAAAGGGTCAGTTCACCCAAATTACAAAAAATATATTTAATCAGCTCTAGTGGTGTCTAGCCATGGAGATTGGGTTTCATTTGTCCAGGTTTGGAGACATCTGTCTCTAAGATTTCTGACTCCATTCTGATGCACTGGAAGTAAGGCTCAAAGACTGTGTCCACATACACAATCATTACAAAAGGAACAGCTGTATAATGATCACAAACACCCCAAAATGACTCTTTCCATGATTAGACTTGATACACAAGTCTTAAAAGAGTTGTATCAGTAAATGATTTCATCCCCTTCATGTGTGCAGAGAGCCAACAGGAAGTCGCCCAGAGGAAGTCTCGAACACACGACCGGGGAAGGACTCTTGTGATCTGGCTTTGTGGGCCTGCAGAAGCCTGAAAAACCTTTTCAGCGTATGCGCCCAAGAGCAACATTCACAGGAATCAATGGGTCGCCAATCTTGAAACACTTACGTTTTTCTTAATATATCCATAACTTAACACCCCCTGAAAGTCTTGTTTTTGCTCCTGTGGTTTAACTTCTCATCTTGCTGCATTGATGTGCAGGTGTACTCCAGTACACTGTGACATCACTGCTGGGGCGTGGTTACAGGTGCAACAGAGCACACTAAGTGACAACCTTCAACCAGAGAGGGTAGTAAAACACTAGTTTTATAAAGTTTTTATCCAAATGTAGCGCAAATTTAACTGAATTTCCAGAAAATCTGCTAAACGAAATGCAAACGTCTCCATCCACTGTTATTAAAGTATTAGGAGTTGGTTCATTAAAATAAACAGCTGGTGGGGCTAATTCTCCAGTCTGGTGCCATTAAACTATTGCAGAAGAAGAGGACGCAACAAGATGGCGTAATTAAAAGAGATCCAGTCAAACATCAAATGACGGAAAACATGATGGAAATATGATATAAGTTTGTTTCATGTATTCTTTGAGGAAGGTTAGTCTCCTCATCGCTCCACACAGATCTGATGTTTCCATCTGTCTTCAGAGGACGTTTAAGTCACATATCATGTACGTCATGATGTATTCGTATGATTCCACTGCCACTTTGGTGCATTTTCTTTTCATTGATACACCAACTTTACCACTTTGGCAATATTTTCACTTTTTTTTTTTTTTTTTAAATTCCTGGGGTTTCCACTCGTCTTTTTTATGCACAAATGGAAAAAGTGCAATAAAACAGGTGGATGGAAATGCACTTAGTGATTTTCAGCCTGGTGTTAAGTACTATACTCTGTAAGTATGAGTACAGCAGTTACAAAGAAAACCATTCACAATGAGGTCTGAATTATCCAGAGTGATGTGGACTGGTTCTTGTAAGCTGTTTTGAGCTCCACAATTAGACAGAAATGTCAGACATGTTATTTTTGTGATTTGAGCGAATTGACCCTTTAAGCAAAAAGTACCTGCTGCACAAAAGCAACACAGAGTGGTTATCTGTACACACACACACACAGACAGGATGACAGGTCGGAGTTTCACTAACTCTCACTAACTCTACAGTACATCGCAATGTAACATGAAATCCCACTGATTAAACATAAAATTGCACATCAGCGTACTCATCTACCTGAAATGCTTCTCAAGCATGTGTGCACCCCCCACCCCACACACACACACACACACACACACACACACCTGCTACATAACTGCTTGCCACAATAAAAGCACATTTAATGTAAAATGCCCCTCCTGTTTGTTCAGTGATAAAATGAGCTTTCAGATTTTCCCACATCATGAGGTGATTTTACAAAAAATATACAATAGCTATGGTACAATTAAATATCTGATGTGGGTATCAAAAATACCAGATTTTTTTTTTTTCAAAATGCAATTTCAAAATAAATATTATTTTCTCTATCAATTCCTACTGATTATATTAAATCTTCAATGAGGCTTAAGGACTTTGGCAGAAAGCAGTGCACACACGGTTTGACCTGGAGATTAAACACTTATTATATTTTACTGGCAGTAATGAAGATTCAGCTGCTGTAGGTACTAAACACGTAGCGCAACAGAAGCTCAGCACAGGACGGACGCTGGCGTATGACAAAGAGCAGAAGCCACAGATTGTATTTTCTCGGTCTTGCACTGCGAGTCATTTCCTGGATTTCTCATAAAAGCAATGAGTGTAGAAGTCTCTGTATCCTGTAACAAACAAACAAAACAAAGCAAAGCTAGTGCTTATATACTGATGAGAAAGCACGGGTGCCTCAATGCCAGGACACGTGCCCTGATATCTGTCACCTGATCGTGATGGATGTTTTGAAAGTTGGTAATGCGAAGGCTAAAACTTCACTACTCCAATATTAAGAGCTGAAAGTAAGAAAGACACAAGACAGACTTTACACAATTTAAAGCTCCATTAATCAATATCTTTAAGGTCACAATAAATCAATTCAACACATGAAATGTCTTTTAGTGTCTTTTAGCTCATTCTTTTAGTTTAACAGCACATTTTCTGTACGGTTAAGACTCATCAACCCCTGACAAATCCCCTGTACACTACCTGCTCAGCACAAAATGGCAGACAGACAATGTTAGCAACTAGCTGGGGAACATTGTGGAGCATCTAGCTGCTAAAAAGCCGGATATTTTTCTCAGGAGTTGTCAGAGAGCAAACCAAAGCTAAAAGGAGAGAGAATATTAGACTTAAATTTATCATGTGGATACAAATTTTAATGATGGTCTGTGTCTGCTGGATGTGTAACTAGCCAAGTGATTGCTAACACTTTAGCTATAACAGCTTCATAAGGTGACAACATGTCAGGGCTGTGGGTCTCTGGGCGTTTCTGCCCCCTAGTGGCCAAAACACTGATTAATGCAGCTTTAAGGAAAGGGCTCGTGCAACAGAGACATGTTACATTTAAACTTGACAATGAAGCTTCACCTTACAACAAGTGGCTTCCTACATCTTTACAGATGGATGAAGTGAACCAGTGGACTGTCAGAGGAGGCTCAGTGGTGTGTCACCAGTGTGCTTTAAAAAAGGCAATGAACAGCATGTGTGGCATTGTCATATGATTCTCCAACACAGAGCCTAGTGTGAGGATCAGCTGCCCATTCGTTACTACTCAACACATAGTCATCAAGCTGGAGGAGCTGGGAGGCCCGGGTGGCTGTAGCTCAGTACAATGCCTCACTGCTCATGATTGACAACAGGGATGATTGAGCTTGTAAAGTTACAGATGTAACCTCAGTAGTTTCTGACAGATCTGTAGCCTGTTTTTCTGGAGGTCTCCGTGGCCTACGGCTCTGCTGTGTGAGGGGCCCCGACCTCTAGGGGCGTCTCAGGACGGGGGAGGCTTTCTGGACTGTCCATCCACGACTCCATCGACTCCTGAGTGTCAAAGAACTCGTCAGGTCCCTCAGGAGACTGGGGTGTCTGGGAGCTGGAGCCTGCCTCACTGCTGCTCTCTCTGAGCTCCAACAGCACAGGCAGAGAGCCTGGGAGGCAGTAACCCTCCATCCGACCCAGAGTGAGCTCAGCTAACGCAGAGCAGGGCGGTCTCAAGCCAGGATCTGAAACTGCACCACTGAAGGCCTCCATGGCTGCAGAGTCCACCTCTGGCCCGTCCTGGGTGCGTTCAGGATCATCAGGCTGGAGACCAGTACCTGTGCAGTGCTCAGCATCATCCTCTGGTGAGTTATTTGGAGTCAGAGGGACTTCAGAAGGGTTTGAAACAGCAGGGTAAGTTGGGTCAAGAACTTGTAACCCGACGGCGGCCACCGGCTGAGCGGAAATGTGAGTTTCCTCGCTGCTCTGAGGGGTGAGGGAGATCTTATCACTGAAGCTGAAGCGTGGGGAAGTGTCAGCCGTGGTGGGAGAAGATGGTCCAGCGCTGGATACTGTGCTGGATGGGCCGCTGCTGTCTGTAGGAACAGAAAATAAACCCACAGCACCAGTATGAGAGGGAACAAGAATAAAGACAGAAAAAGTAAAACTTAGTAAGGTTTCATTTGCAAGAAAAGACCAAAGTGTTGTGCATTGGTTTATTGGGTTCTGCTGAGCAATGAGTCTGTAAGAGGCTGTAATGGACCACTTGTATTCCATAAATAATCCACCAACGTCTGAAACTGAGACAGCCGCGGGAGGCCAACCTAGAAATGTCATGAAAATCTTGGTGGGAGAGATGCTGCGATACTCACACCAAGGAGGTCTGTCAGAACGAGATCTGAGAGAGATGGAGGAAGAGACTCTCTGAGGGATGTACGAGTCCACTGATGGATGGTTGTGTGTGTCAAACATGGCTGAGAGAGCTGCAGGGATAAAACAAGGACCACGGGTCAAGTTAAGTGACAATGATTATGATGATACTGTAAATAACAACATGAATGTGTGTGTCTAACCTCTGGTAGTCCTCGTGTGTGGATCCCCTGCGCTTTCGCACACACTGGCGAGGAACTCGTTGACCTGTTTTAGCGATAGCGAGTTGTGCAGTGTTTCCAGAGGGTAGATGGAGGGCACCATGGAGCAGCCTTCGAAGCCTGCGGCAGAGGAGACACATGGCGCCCGCAGGCACATCAGCCCTCAGTTAGACCAGGAAGTCAGAAGAGGAGCAGGCAGAACCACTTCAGCTGACGCCCGACACCACCGCCCCAATGCCACCCATACACTACTCCTCAACATGGTGCTCTGAAATCCTGCTCCTGTTTCTGAATGGGCCCTAAACCACTGTGAACTCCGGCCAGCCTCTACGGTTCATTTCCACACAGGCAAGTTGCACAAACCATGCTGGACACCAAGACAACATGACACCATATCAAACAGTAACAAGTCTACATGTCTCAAAACATCTCGCTGCATTTGCAAAAGCAAGCAGATCTCAAGAACATAACCTCTGCCTCTCTGGTCAGTCCCAACACACAGAAGCTGCAGCTCTAACAGCAGCACACGGTGGTCTAAGCTGTACAGACTGCAGCTCGTGTCCAACATATGTTATCGAAGGCAGTTCATCCACTGTTAGTTCACAACCAAGCTGCATTTCATCAGAGCCGTTCACAATCACAAAGCGTCAAACCACAGCTTGCCTCGATCGTCTAAAACCTCAGAGGACGTTTCTACTGTGCTCGTCTGCGCAGGGTGTGAGCACGCCAGATGTACAGCAAACAAGCAGGAATCACATGCTGGTTAAGGTCAGGTAGGAGGGCAACTGGCATTCAGAGGTAATGTGGATTTATAATACCAGTTTCTGTATCTTTATGAAACATGGAGGTTCAGGTGATGATAGATTATCTGCTTAGAGCTGCAAGTGTAAAGAAATATTTAATCTTGAGCTGAGACAGCTTGATGCCGCTTTGTCAGCAGCAATCTGTTTCCTGTGTCACCTAAACGTGTAAATATTCATATATAATGTTGTTAAGAACCCACTGCTAATATGACGTGGTGTGCAATATGTTGATTTATATACAGTTTGTGGAGGAATGTGCTGACAATGTACATGTTTCTATTTCACTTCTGCTGTATACAGGTGTGAGTATACCCGAGAGTTTTGGTACTGATACCAATAGTTTGAGGAATGTAAACATGTTTTAAAAAGAAAAACGAAAAGAAATATTGTCTAAAGACAAGCAGCTGGATTTAGTCTAAAATTAGCAAAGTTTCCAGATTTAGATCAGGAACAATCTGATCTAAGAATAAACAAACAAGACTGGGGATATGAGCAAGCATTCGTCGATGACTTTTGACATCGGATACTTTCTGCTATAGACACATTTCAGTCTGCACTCAAAAATATTGAGGTCTGATGTCCATCTAAGTGGCCTCAATCTTAAACCAGCTAGAGAAACAGTGAAACGGAAATGATGTGTGTTGCTGTTTTACTGTGAGCATAATTACATCACTAATGCCAGTTTGCCTTGCGTCGGTACATTTGATACAACTGCTTCTAGTAAATTCACAAACACATTCTTACTGAGAATAGTAATATTGAGTTTGGGGGAGTGTACATGTTCTTTTTAACAGTGAGTGAGAAGAGAAAAGAAAGTGGGACAGACAAGAACACAAAGTCTGAAATTAGAACCTGCAAAATATCTAATGTTGGAGTCATCACACCGGCTGCCTGGAATCTTTTTAAACAGACATTTGACTGCATACAGTCCTTGGTATTTTGTTGTTTTCAGACTTAAACCTATGCTTCACAATGTCCTGTTGGTTAGTTGAATTCTGTAGAAGTAAGGTGACAGGTGCCAGCTTTTTTTAAAAACCATTTTAGTTTTGATTAGAACTGAAACAATTACTCGATCAATTGTTAAAGTTATTTTTAAGCAAAAGTACCAAACATTTACTGGTTCCAACTGCTCAAATGGGAAGATTTACAGGTTATTGTAGTCCTCTATGATAGTTCACTCAATATCTTTGGGTTTTGGACTGTTGGTCTGACAAAACAGGACATCTGAAGACGTCAACTTGGGCTCTGGGAAATTGTGATGTGGAACTTCCCCTATTTTCTGACATTTTATAGATCAAACAGTGAAAATAATTGGCAGATTGTTCAATAATAAAAATAGTGTTACTTGCAGCCCTACTTTTCTCTTGTTCGGCTAAATTACGAAAAATGTGGCTTCAGTTATATTTCACAAGGTTTAAGAATCTCTGATCCTTCAAAAAATAAAAATAACAAAATTACAAACTCTGAGGGTTTACAGATTGGAGAAAAGGAGGGCAAAAAGCTACTGACACCACTGCAGAAGGGAAGGAAAGTAGTCGCAAAAATGGCCCAAAAATCCCAAACAGCTCACACCACTCCAGCTTGCAATCTGCATAACCACAGAAACAGGCAAGCATGCAGAAACATCAAGAGGCAAAGCATGAGAGTCAACCACAGAACAAGCACAGTCCCAACTAAACCGTGAGCAGTGGTTGAACAGGGCGTGAGGCTGGGGGTATGGAGGGCGGGGCCAGGGGCTGACCGTAGAGGTACTCTAGAGGGTCTTGGCCGGAGATGAGCCAGTTTCGGAAGAGGCGGAGGTGGTAGGAGCACTGGTGGAGGTGGTGGGCCAGCGCCCCGTCCAGAGAGAGGTGGCGGCCCAGGCTGAGGTCGGTGGAGAAACGCCTCAACAACTGGGCCACATGGCGCTCCTCCAAGGGCTCTGAGGAAGAAGAGGGAGAGCGAGGAAGGACAGAGCAGTGGAGGAGGAGGAGGAGGAGCAGTATAAAAGACATGAAACGATAGGATATGAGCGAGGAGGAGGAAAGAGAGAGAAGGACTGAAGTACGATACAGATGAGAGGGGAAGTAAGAGTTTGGAGAGAAAGGAGAGATACAGAGAGAGGAAGTGCTGCAGAAATTAGTCCTAAAACCCGGAAATGAGTTAGCATTTTTGTACTTTCGGTTCCCTCGTCTCGAAGTCAATGGGTTTCTTGAATGGGTTTTTGGTTCAATGCCTGATATAAGGTCACAAGCTTAAGAGATTTTCACGTTTTGTTCTATGACATAAAATACGTCAGCAAATACCCCACTCGTGAAGTTTGAAGCTTTTACGTGTCTTAAAAAAGGCAGTTGCTAACAGGTGGCTAAATGAGACTACAGAGGTTGTTGGGGACATTAAACATCATCATGCCGAACACAGAAACTCATCTAGTCACTTGTCCGCCTTTACAGCATCGATGTGTTTATACTCGTGCTCTCGCAAACTATTCTAACTCAAACTTTCCCAAAGGCTTTAGTAGAAGAGGTAAGTGTGCAAAACCAAATTAAAAGTCTGAAGCATAGTGATGGTGACGATGAAGTCATGCGACTGTGGTGTAGTAGGTTTATAACCTAACGTTAGCTTCTTACTTCTGGAGATTGCATTTATGCTTCAGAAATCATAAAAGTGATGATCATTTGTGAAGATTATCTTGCTGAACAAAATGTGTAAGTATCATAAACTCTTGTTTGCCACGGAGCTTATTTTCTGTTGGCTTTTTGTTGAGGGAACCAGGGCAATGCTAACTTCCGGGTTGGACTACAAAAACACGCCATCCCTGCAGCACTCTATTGGAGGGAGGAGAAGTGTGCGTATGAAGCTAAAAGAGGCAGCCAACAGCTCATCCTGGCCACCAAACAGCCAAAGATCAGAAGAAGCAGCAAATCATCTCAAGCAACTTTCTAAAAATCATCAAGCACTTCAGCAAGGCTCAGAACGAGACACTGAAAATAAAAACATCATGTTGCTCCTCTGCAGTATCTCAATTTTACTTTAAAAATCTGTATAATAAATAACACTGATCCAATTAACGAGAATCCACAAAGGAGCAAGTGTGACACAAGACATTTACAGGAAGCGGCAACAGTGTCGCAGCCACTTCTCCAAAGAAACACTGTTGAAGCTGTGTTATTTGCACAACTGAAGTCGTCTTATTACACCATTTACACAAAGCTGCAGCTGGACGTTCGGTGTCAACACAAAACTGTATCACCGGGGGCCGTCGTACCTGTCGCAGTGCACCAGAGAGGTGGAGCCACTGCTGTGGTGGATGTGTCATCTTGTGTTCCTGCGGTGAATAATATAAGTAAGAGAAAAACATACTAGTGTGTGGAAGTTGTACTCAATGTATTTGCATGGTATCATCTTAACAGGAAGTGGTCAATTTGTGGGATCATTTGAATTTTTGTGAAATCCAACGTGTCCACGCGTTACTGCTTGGGTTGATACTGCAGGTCGACTCTCACAGAAACTTGCCGCTGAATGTGGATGAACATTTTCGCCCGTTAGACCAGTTAAACGACAAAAAAGACAGAAAACTCTTCATATATCTATACAAAGCAATCCAACTTGGCTATTCAATACAGAAGCAAAGATAAGAAAATATTTACAAAATCCCGACTGACCAAAACTTGCTTTTTTAGTCCCTTTAAACCATCCTTTTTTTCCCCAGACACAGGGCAAGGACAGGAAAAATAACTGATCATACAGATAAGTACTTCACAACAACATTAATATCTATGGTTCCCTTCTGTCTCAGCATACTCAAGAAATGATCCAAAATCAATAAAAAATAGCAAAGTGGAGACATTCAGTTGTAGCCACAAACATTGTCATTGCACTTGCCCCTTTTTCAACAACCACATATGTGCACTGAAAACACTGACAAGCATTTGTGTGTGCTTATGAATGAAAACAAAAGTGGCCGATGTTTCTGTCAGAACAGACACAGGAGATGGGATGAACGCTTTTAACCCTTCCTCTGTTTTGTCAATAAGAGCTGATCCTGGCTCAGTCAGCTGTGATTGAACCGTATTCATCCTTTAATCCAAATAATACAGGCAGCCTGGTTAAAATTACAGGTTAGCATTACTGAGAGGGAGGCATGAAACGGAGGTCAGAGGAAGGGTTAAACATTCGTGTGCTGTTGGTGGCGGTTTAACAATGAGCTCAACTCACATCCTCTACAATGATGGCAACAGGTGTGTATTTTATGTAATTACTCTGTACACATGCACACAAGCGCACACACACATTTATCCACTGGGAGGAAAAAAACATGATTTGGTAATGGTGATCAATTTACAAATTGTATGCAGGATGTTAAACAGGGTTCCCACCCTTGGCTCAGTACAAAACTCCATCGTAAGGCTCTGTGCTTTGTTATGCTGCTTCTGAAACATGAAAACAGTGAGGGAGGGATGAAGCTTTAAAAGTTTAAAAAAAGGAATGATGATCCTGGTTGCTATTACCAAAAAGAGACCAACAGGCTCCACTCGTTGTTTATGAGTATCAGTTTCTAAAATAAAGGAGAACTCCACTGATTTTAACTGATTTTTGTAAGCTGGTTTACTAGTCTCAGGGAATACTACTCCTACGCCTACGAAAACAGTTGTATAATGTCTTCTGTGGCTCAGAAGGACCAGAGTTATCTCGGCTAAGAGATCAACCTTTAACAGAAAGCCTGAGTTACAAACTAAGGGTGTTAGGTTTGGGATCAGCCTCTGCTGCTTCGATTCTGAACCTTCTTTGTCTCTTGCAAGTCCCCAAACTTTATGGAAGTACACCAGTAAATTAAAGTAGCCCTTTAATGAATAAGGGCTGATAATATAAAAATCTTTGACATTGACCTTCAGAAATGGTTTTTCAACTGGCCCTGTAACAAAATAATTAGCTGATATCTGTTATGACTTTAAAGAGAAAAACACCGGCAGTAAAGCAGAGGACGCAAAGCAAAACGCGTTGATCTCACAAGTTGATTTTTATACTACAAGTGTCGTGTCTCCAGGCACCTTGGAAGTATGTGAAGTTGTGCCAAAAATCCCAACTCTGCTTGATATTTTGTGTAAACATGACAAGAAGACACAAAGCCCAGATAAATGACCCAACTCTCCTCCAGCAGGATCAGAACAGGGATTTATTTAGGCTGTGTCCGAAATCACTCCCTGCTCTATATTCACAGTCCACCATGGAACGAATGGAACAAAAAAGGTAGCGTCCATGGCGTGTACACTACTTTCTGATAGCAATCCCACAATGCAATGCTCTGCTTTTTAAAGATGAGAAAATGATTGTTGACTCTACACCTGGCAGTGATGATGCAAAAATGATGATGATTAGTAAGTGTCTGGAATCTCAATTTACTACTCACTACTGAGTAAACTATTTAGTGTCTAATATATAGGGAGTAGTGAACAAGTGAATGAGGAAGTGGTTTCAGACACAGCCTTAGGTGTTCATAGCATTTAAACATTGCACAGTATGACTAACTTTGTATTTCTATGGCTTGTGATACAGGAGGGGAATGTGTCACTATCACAGGAGTAATGAAGAACTGCTGGGAGACAATAAACTAAAATGAAGTCAGACTCGGGCTGGATTTACAATGGATATATTATCATTTCTTCTCCCATATTGTGCTGCATTAAAGATTCAAGTTTAGTAAATGTCTGTTGTGTTTGTTTTGGTTAATTGTCCATCTCATCTGCAAAACATTTTTAACAGTGAGGGTACGAGGGGCTGTCTGTTAGCTTATCTCCAAGTAGCAGCTGCTGCTGAGCACTTGTATGACAACATGGTGCGTATAATAAATTAAAATATTATAAAGGGTACAGTCTAGACCTGCTCTATATGAAAAGTGCCCTGAGACAACTTCTGTTATGATTTGGCACTATATAAATAAAATTGAATTGTAAACTGTACATGCCCAAGAAATGGACCTAGCTGGGATCCCTTACAGAAACCAGGTTTCTTGTACACATGTAGTTTAAGAAATCAAAATACTGCAGAAAGCCGACAGTAACCCGGTTAAGTACCTGTAAACGCACTTATTGATCCAGTGTCATCCTACCAGGAAAAAGGGAAGTAGACCAGCGCTTAGTCTCTGATTTAGACTGGACTCAAGTGAAAATTTGGAAAGAGACTATACTACTAAAATGTATCACAATGGATTCAAATAGAATCCAATGGCAACAGTGATTATAGGTTTTGCAAAATGTTGCCATTTCCTACTGTAAAGGCATTATAGAATGATTCAGTTTATTAGAATGCTCTTTTGTTAATCACCAACTGGTTAGAAGTGAAGTCTAAGAAGTGAACAGACACTGAGTAAAATACTGTAAATTGGAAATTATTCTCATTTACTCCCGCTGATTTTTGGTGGGTTGTTTTTACAGGTATAATCAGTGTGAAGATGTCAGCTGTATTTTCTTCTACACCACTATGAGGCCTCTGTAAAAAAATTTTGCTGACATTCTCTATCTCCTAATTTTTTTAGATTTTACAAATTCAGTGACCAGTGGGAACCCTGGTTAGAAAGAGAATGTCAGGTAAGTGTTAGAAAAGTAAAAATCCAAAGCATATGGGTAAACAAAAAAAAAATTAATAATTAGGAAAAAAATTACAGAAACCTGGAATGCTGGAGGGCCATGTGAAAAAAAAAAGAAGAAAAAACCCAAGGTCAAAAAACAAAAGTTTGAAGACATGCAAGACAAAGGGAGGTGAAGTGGAAAAATACTTGAAAGAAGCAGACGTACCATTAGTCGGATACTTTGCAAACGACACAGAAAATCGTTTTACTGCCGGCATAGACAACAACTCTGAGGAAATAAAAAAAAAAATCACTAGTGTTACTTTGAGCCACAGTAACTTGGATATCATGTTTTATCATTTCCCCGTTCTTTTCTAATGTGGACGCAATGGTGGAAAAATCAACCAACACCTAGTTTATGAAGAAGCCCTAACTGAAGTTACTGTTAAAACAGAGATATCTGATATTTGAAGTTTGAAGATGGCTGTGGGGCAACACATGGATGGAGCATCTTCTGATGGCAAAGTGAGATGAAATGTTTGAACTTAGGATGTGAAGAGTACACACCAAGAAATATAAAACCTCAAAAAACAAGCCCAATATTCAGGTCGAATTTGTGCTTTCCTTTCCTCTTCCTGCTAACCATGACAAGATAAACAACAATCCCAGTAAATAGTTAAATGCCGTCCAGCCCGTTCTCTGTCATGTACGGAGACACAGCGAACAATGAAAAATGTCAACTGGTAAACCTGACCAGAATTGAGATGCTTCAGTGTGGAAAAGATGTTAAAAATGACACCAACACTACACTCACGGAGGAGCATGCTCTGAAACAGCACGATGTGTGCGTACTCGACTGCATCGAGACAACAATGCTCCCTTTCATTCTTGAAAATGAGGTGAAACAAGATGGATGACAAAGACCAACAGCGAGGCTACATGTGAGACAACCAGGGGGATGGCAGCTGAGAAGAGACTGTATGTCCGTATAATACCACAGTGACACCTAGTGGACGACATGACAACAGACATCAATGTCAGCTACACAATCAGGGCCAAGCATGGTGGCCATGTTTTGATGCATCACTAAGCCGTGGATTTAATATTGACCATTTATAATTTCTTTTCACATATAAAATTATTCAAAAAGTTGTTTGAATAATATTTGCACACAGTTAAAGCCCTAGCTTTCTAACTCTATCAGCATAGGGCCAGTATATTCAGAAAAATGTGCAAAAAAAGTAAAGAGTGGATGATGAGAATGTAAAACTGCTCCTGTATGACTTCGGCTATTGAGTCTCGATATATTAGAGTTTAAGAGACAAAAAAAGAAAAGAAAAAGAATACACCAATGTTACTCAAAGTGGTGTGGAGAAAAAAAAAGATGGAAAAATCCAGTGGTTTTGGTGGCTAGAATGAAAATGGAGTCTAAAAATTCAGAAATTACTAAAAACATAGTTCCTTCCTGATTCTCACTTTTCTCAGAGCACATATTCTTCTAGTCCAGTTCTACTGCTGCTATTTTGCTCTTTCTCTAACTTCTGCAATCAATACTTTTCCAATACTAAACCTATCTACAGTACACATTTGTACTTAATAAGAGGAAATGTGTGAGACACTGATCTGCAGTTGCCCTGTGCAGGTTTGTGAAGGAGCGCAGTCTCAAACACGTACCGTCTTTGTAGGACAGACTGCCAGTGGAGAATTTTTTGCGATGTGCGCGTGCGTAGTCCTGCAGGTTAGGGGCGCTAGAGGACCCACCTAGGACAGTGGTGCTGAAGAGCCCGGCGCACTGAGAGCCTGCGTGGGGGGGGGGGGGGGGGGGGNGGGGGGGTTAGTCATCGCTACATATCATGCTGTTTCTCAAACAACTATCCAGCAAGAGAGACAGAGAAAGAGAGAAAAGGAGACAGAAAAACAGAGAAAAAGACACAGACAGACACAAGGACCCAGAGGAGACCATGCATCTCGTACCAACATGTCTCTCCATCTCTACACACCTTTTAAAGTTTAGCCATTGTGTCAGGCTATGGGGTTAAAAGGAAAAATCCACCCTGAAATCCTTTCACAGTTTTTCTTACTAGTTTGTGACACATTCAATGCATTAAGTGCGATTTGGTTTCAACATTATTATGTTGAAACAGAGAGCGCAAAAAGAGTAGCACAGAAAGAGAACATAGAGGCAAAAGCAACAAAATGAGATCAGTCTTGGTGACTTTTCTCTGAAAAATGTCTTCCTGTATGACTGATGAACAACAGTGCAACACGGCAGCTCCAAAAAGAAGTGGCTGTTCTTTGATTCTGAGGGACTGACACCAGAACATGAGGTTTTTCTCTGATGTTTTGGACAGCTGAGACTGCATCAATGTATATGTGCTTGACATAATTCAACACACATCCCATGACACTGTGATAAGAAAAACTAACCACCAAACAACAAAACTGACACAGAAATGCAACTTGGGGTGGATTTTTCTTTAACAGCCACTACATTCAGGATTACGTTGAAGAGGGAAAGGATCTGAGGCGCACTGCGATGGGAACAGGAGTTCATAATTATCAGTATGAAGCTGCATAGGTAACAGTCTAACTCTGAACAGAATTTAACGCCTCAGTAGAGTATCTGAACATGCCACTGTACATATATTTGCTGATTTCCATCACATTTAGTTCACATGAAAGGATTGGAAAACAATCTCACAATTGAATAACTTCTTGATGCAAAACAACTGTATGTTGAGACCATTTTAAAACCACTGGGCTCATCTTCCAGACAAAGATGTACAGTGTTAAATTAAACAACTAAAACTACTAAATTCAAATGGAGACTCTCCATGCAAAATACATTTTATTCCAGGAGAACGATAATCTCGGTCCTGGAAACAGGACCAACGAGTCTTAAAAGCAGGAGCTGCCTTTAAATTCTGAACTACGGTTACAAAACTGGAATATTGTCAGATATAGAATGTTTTTTGAAGACTGATTTAGATCCAAAAATAGGCATAAGATGAAGCCACCATTTTATCAATAGTCAGTACCTCATATGTGGAGACTAGTTTTCTTCAAAAACAAGCAAATGCATAAACAAACACATTTATCTCCATCTGGAGAAATTATGTAAAGACCAGCTGCCTGCATGCATTTCCACACACACTGACAACATTATTCCCTTTAATAATAATGTCCTCCCAGATCAAGTCATCTAATGAAACCTGTCCACCCGTCCCTCCCACTCTTTCATTTCACACTGTCATCTATACACACAGTTGCCATGGAAACGGGGCATTATGACACCTACCTAATCCACTTTGTTTCATTTCAGGGGACTGACGTGAGCAGAGCGAGAAGAGGCGATAACTGCCTACTTTGGAGGATGATGTCTCTGATAGAACCTGGTGGAAAACACACACACACACACACACATACACAACCCTCAGACAGCGGTAACAGGGTAGCTCCAGTGTATTTGATATCATGCACCAGTCTCCACTGCTGGCTGCTACTTTGCAGAGTGAAATATGACCTTAGACAAGAGGAGTGGCCAAACCACAGAAGAGAAGCTCTGGGTCTATAAAACACAATGATTACATAAGTAAATCTCTGTGGAGGCAAATGGCTAAACAGACTGGTGATTTGATGTTTGACAGTGTTTTCATGGGCAAAACTGTAACTCTTCAAGTCCACAATGAAAGAAACTGATTTAGGAAATAGGATTCTGGTGTAATGTCATCTACAGCTAGGTGGATGAGTCTGCATCACCTCCATGGATCCAGTCTTATGATTGCGTATGAGTGGGGACCTCCTCTGAATGGTGATTGGCTCCGACAGCGGCACGGCGCGGTCGGTCTCATCTCGCGAGAGGTCCTCCAGGCTGCCGGGGTCAGGCTGTTTCTGCCCATTCTGAACAAGCAGAGGAAAAGAGAGAATACGCATGCTGCTATCTGCGGAACAAAAAACACTGCCAAGATGCTTGGATGTGATTCTACCTGCCGGGCTACCTCTGCAGAAGCGGGCCTGAAGCCAAAGCCGGTTGGTGCGTTCTCCTCCTCCTCGACGCCTTTGACTCCAGGGCTGAAGTGAAGCTCTACGTGGAAGCGTTCCTCTGAGGAGAGGTCCTTCAGGGGGAACAACAGACATGTTAGAAATGTTGTTTTGAAGTTTTTTGAATTGAATGATACATTTTCTGATATCTTACTTTGAGGAATTTAAAATGTTCTCTCAATTGTTACATTTTGCTTAAACAGATGCAGCCATGTAAGAACTCTACCTGAATAAAATTAAATTAAGGATACAAATCTGAGCTTATATGCTCCGTGCTGCTGGAACAGTCTGCCTAAGGATCTGAGAGCAGCTGGAAGTGTTGAAATCTTTACGCGTAAACTTAAAACTTACCTCTTCAGCCTGGCTTTTGATGGTTTATAGACATTATTTACTTTTTTATTCACTTGCTTTATTTCATTTCATGTTGTAAAATTGTATACTATTTTATTCTGTTATTTTATTATTATTAATATTGTATTTTTTTTATCCCTCTTGTCTTTTTAATTTATTTTAACTAGTTTTTAGTCCAGCTTTTATTTTACTCTATTTTTTATTATTATTATGGCTTTTAAATCTATTTTATTACATTTTCATCAGTTTTATTTTCTCATTTCTCGTGTTCAGTGATGGCTGGTGGTGATATTGGGTGGGTGGGCTAACAAATGCATTATACCCAGCAGCAACAGCAGCATCATATCCGAGATACCAAGTTAGCCAGTCCTTTTGTTGAAACCAAGAAACACAAAACTTACGATTTTGTCGTTTGTCCTTTTGTGTTACTTTATCGTTTGGACGATGGACGTAGTCTCTTCACTTCCAACTTTCCCTCCAAAGACATCGAAGAAAATGGATGAGAAAGTAAATAATCCACCTTGTTCATGCTCATGCTAATGCCCACCATTGCCACAGTCGCTCACTTCTCCCTACCCACTCTCGCACTGTACTGTAGTGCCTCACTGTACGTACCATATGTACATCCGGTACATTGGTCAAAAGTCAGTGGCCTGTGGGCTGAATGAATTTAGCCCAAATAGTCAGCAAATCAAGGGGGCGTGCCACGACACCTGTCACTCACTTAACACCAAGATGAATGGAAGCTGATGCCACTGTGTTTTGGGCTGTATATCCTGTGTTTTTCTTGTGACTATTTGGTGCTGTTGCTGCTCTAGGTTCCACCAAAATTGAAAACAATCTGTTCAAAGGTTTTTTACAATCATTTTCTCATATTTATTGTAAAGGATAGGGAGGGCTTAGTCCTGTTAGCCCATTTATACCAGTCGTCCCTGCTCGTGTTGTTTTTTTCAGTCTACACAGTTCTGTCTTATTATTGGCTCACCGGTCATCTGTGAAGCACTTTGAACTGCACTAACCTGTATGGAAGGTGCTATACAAATAAAGTTTGATTGGCAAGGCTCTGTGAATGACTGGCGATCTGTCCAGGGTGTACCCCGCCTCTTGCCCAATGTCAGCTGGGATCAGCTCCAGCCCCCCGTAACCCTCTAAGGATAAGTGGCTATAGATAATGGAATGGAATGGATTGATTGAGCAAGCACTGGATGGCAGCTTCTGGTACTTTTGGTCTTCAATAATTGGTGATATGGACACATTTCAGCTGGTATCACTGCATATTGGGGTTCAATACTAATAGCAGGCAAATGTTGACCAAGAATGAAGGTTATATTATGTACTGTTCTTAAGTACGTAAGTTTATACCTGAAAAACTATTACAAATGTATACACACACAGACAGATGGACAGACAGACAGGTGCTACCAGGATGATACACTGTCATGGAGGCCTGTGCCCAGGTGGTGGTATATAACAAAAATAAATTAACAAACCAACAAAAACACTACCTTATTGTTGTCCTCATACAACATGATGACAATCTGAGTCATGTAGTTGAGTTCAGAGACAGCACTGAGGTAATCCATGGCACGCTTCCACTGCTGGTCCTTCTCCTCCTGTTGCAAACACACACACACACACACACAGAAAACCTCCGTTTCAGCTTTTAGCCCCATCTGAGACACATTCAGAGTTCTGTAGGACTGATGTTTGATTGCATACATCGAGCAAGCCTCCATAGCGGAAAATGCTGAGCAGGGAGTGGACGTGACTCTCACTGGTGAAATACAAACGTGTCCTGACGTGGCGCCCGGGAGACATCACTCCCCGAGAGTACCTGTGAACAAGACACAGCTGTACTAGATGCTCTAAAAGAGTCGGCCCAAACACTTTGCATCATGTCTTTCCATCAAAACAGCCTTGTATTGAATTTAATTTACTCACAGAGGGTGCAGTTTGTTGACAGACTCGTCCTCGTGGGTCCGCTGCAGGTCAAGCTGGATCTTTCTGACCAGTGGGAGGCAGTAGGCGTATGCTATGTCCAATTTCTCCACTTTATTTATGCCATATTCCTGCAAAAACATAGAAAAATGTGCAAAAAATACCACCAACGCTGACGTGGTAGTAGCTCTGACAACTTTTGGGTGTTTTACAGTATATTAAAACACTTCATTGGTCTCAAAGAACAGTTCAAATCTATCAACACAAATGTCCAGGCTTTTAACTGTATATGCATATTACTTTTTTTTTTTCTTGCATTCAGCCTGGTTATTACATTTCCATGTGTGTTTTAAATGTAAAGGACTGTGTAACAAACTAGTTTTGAAAGAAAGAAGTCAATAAATAAAATTACTTTAGAGTTTTGAGCAGAATTAAAGTAAGTTCATTTTTAAATCCAGCAACTGTGCTTTCCTTCTGGTTCTCTAAGCTCATCTTCAATTCTCATCAAAAAATAGAAGACAAAAATGATATTCTGAAACACAAAAAGCTCAAGAAAATGTTTCTTTGCAGTAGTCCAGATGTAACAGCCCTGTCCTCACCTGCGGGATGACGACGTCAGCCAAAGCTCGAGACAGTCTGAACAGCTCCAGTGTGTCCTCCAGGCCCAAAGTAGCGTTGTGGATGACATCGTACTTCACGCAGTCGTAAATGTCAGGTACTTTACTGATGTCGTAGCGGCCATTCTTCATGCGGAAGTCCCTCTCAAGTTTGGACCAGCGCTGCAGCATCAGTTCCAGTGTCTCACTGTGGTACAGCTGCAGGTCTGGTGAGAAGATTATTTTAAGATGTTCACTGCATGTATCATGTCTCTTTGATAAATCTAACTCGACTTGATTTTGAAATTAGTTCCAGTAAAAACTGTTATAGAGTATCAAGATGTTAAGTGAGAGAGAGAGATTTTGCTCACCAGCTGATTTGGGATCCTCCATCCTTTTGCGGATCTGGGAGGTGAGGCTCTGAATGAGGGCGTAGACCCGGTCACATGTGGCCACTGGGTTCTGGACTATCTTCATTGAATTCACCAAAGAGGCACTGCAGGTCGGGGCCAGCTGTCACACACACACACACACAACTTTCATTAAAAATCCAATTACACAGAACAAATGAACACTGACCACTTTCACATTACAAAGACCTCAAAAGCCCAAAGCTGCTAAATGCCACAAATCTGTGTGACTTTGTCATTATATTTAACAGCAAAATGGAGAAATATAATTAATCTGCAAACAGTTAGCTCAAGAAATACAATCCTTTCTGCTTTCATTATGACAGGTTAGTAATCCGCTGAATGATCAAAGGAGATGTGGTCACAGACAATTAGGTACCCAGGTTAAAAGGTGACCCCTTGTCTCTACATATCATGCTCTATGCCATCACTTACTTGAATTTGTAGGTTAAGTAGAGAAGTGAGAATACATGACTATTTAAAGCTACAGTTTGGGAGGAGCAGCTGTAGTGGTAAGATTTTTGAACATGCATACAAACGTGCGCTTTAAAGTATAACCACAAAACAGTACTTGAGTCTGTGAGCAGCTCAACATATGAGTGCCTCAATGGCACATTCACTGTAGGTAGAATTTCTCCAGGCAGCTGGGGAATTTAACCAAATATAAATCAAAAGCAAGTTTTTAATCATCTATCAGGCTCATGTGTTCTGGTTCAATACTTGTTATCCCAAGAATTAGTAGCATAAACTGTGAACTACAGACTGATCTTTTATGCCTACCATACACTAGAAGACTTTCAAAAGACTAAAAGCTGACACCCTCTCACATCTAATGATAATGTGTCATAAGTCAAAAGAGTTTTTAGTCACAGACTATACGATTTGGGGATCAAGACTACAACTAGATTCCTTTTGAGATTATTTCCCATCCTGCTCCTGGTGGAAATTTGCAAGAAGAAAAACTGTTGAACAATGGAGCAGCAGCTTGTCCACAACTCCACCAGTTTCTCCTCCTTTTTATCAGTCCAAGAGAATCAAGACTTGTTCATGTCCTTGCGCCTCCCTGGAGTCTCCTCCATGTTTACTATCTACCCGGTTTTCTGCTTCCTGTCTGGTGCAGGAGAGAGCGCTCCATTTGGTTGATGACAGTGTTCAAATAATTGCACTTTCATATTTGTATCAGCCAAGGCTAAAAACTTCCGATAGTATTAAAAATGTTTGATTTTATCGGAACGTCAAAATGAGAAAAAGACTGACAGCTCGGACTGAGTTTTATTACCAGCTTACACCAAACGATCGAGATGATGGGAGCGTGCCACAACTCTGGCAAAACTCATGATTTTATTCCAACATTGGAAATTTGTCTGCGACAGTGAAATCGCTTGAAAAGTCATTTGATGTAAGGCCGGCATTAGTTGCAGTTAATCTGTAAATTATTGTACTTCTACTGTAGCTGATCCAAAATGCTGCAGTCGGAAAAACCAGCAGCATAAAAGGTAATTAAACATGACAAAGACCTCACATGTGCTTCCTGTGTAAAAACCACAGGCTGCACAGAAACAAGTCTACCAGTTTACAGTGTTTCCCAATGTTGTTTTCCTCCTTCCCTCCTCAGGCCCTCACACGACAGACACATGTTTAGCTGAGAGTTAGCACACAGTTAGCTAATCACCCTATCAAAATCTTCATCGGTGAAGTCCCTGTCCTTCTGCAGAATCTCATGGAGTCGGGCCTTGACTCGGTGCTGGCAGCTGCTCAGCGAGTCGCTGTCATTGTCCAGAAGCCCGTTCATGTTGGCGCTCTTCACCATCTGCACCAGGATGGGTGTCAGCTCGCCCTCCAGAGCCAGCAAACCCTGCTCACAGTGACACACAGACAAAACCAAATGGTAATCTGTGACTTGGTTTGGCAACATCTCTGATGCAAAGTGATAATTAGATTATTTGTCAACAGTGTGGCCAATACTCTGATATCTCACCAATGACAACTAGCATGAGCTGTTTTACTGGGACCAAGGACACAAAATACCACGACACTTTGTGACATGGCTGATCTAGTTGACAGTGTCATTTCTACACTATATAAATGTACTGTTTCAAACAGATTTTGCCAAATAATATGGTAACAGTTTAGCTTCACATATCAACAGCTGACAGTACTGAACATCACTCAGCAGTCCTTTCTCATTTCAAGAAGCTGTTAATCTCTGAAAGGCAATAATGACTAGCTCGGAGAAGGTTGCTTTTCTTTTTTCTGAGAATCTCTTGCTTTTTCTGTTAATGTAATTTGAGACTCTGCAGGTCGCACTGTTTTCTTTCTATTCAACTACATAGTATTTTCTATTAATTCCAGACTCACACAGCTGTTGACATTTCTGTAAACAGCTGTGTGTTCACAATCTGTAAAGATTCACCTCCTGTACTTGTTCATGAAATAGATTATTGACGCTCATAGCAAAGTTGAAAGGTTTCAACTGACCATAGGTTGAATCCTTTTTGTTTGTATCAATGGTGATACAGAGCAACAGTAAAGACATTTCTATCCTGTATGGAGCTCTTATAATACTACAAACCTTTGCAAAGGCTGCAGCCGTCATCTGCACCCTGCCTTCATCAGAAGCATATATCTTCAGGTCATGTCTGTAGGTGCTGTGTAGCCGCAGTAACCCACAGCCTGGAAATCCAGCATAGTCTCCTACAGAAACACAGTGTAAACAACAACATTAGTGAATACACAGACACAGACTTGGCTGGTTCAAAAGTCACTGTATAAACTAGCACAGTTTGGGATAAGATGTCACCACCTTGGTATCAACTGATTCTGACTTCTCTCTGATAAACCAAGAGCTAGCTGCCACTCTGTGACCCATCTGGAACTGGGCTAAAATATCCTGTGATTGTGTGCCTTGCTTTAATGAAGAGTGTCACTTTCCTTCCCTTTATTCTTCCTCATATTCCCTTCGCTTTTCTTCCTCATTTTTTGGCAGCAGGGTTCGATTTTATCACTGCAGTATCTTATATCCTTTTGTTAAGAGTCACTTCTTTGATCTATAATATGTGCACACCTACAGTCCTGGAAAGCACCCCACTGTGTTAAACCAGACGTATGTAAGTAAGTAATGAGAACAGCAGTGTAAAAGAAGAGAGCGAGAGACAGACATTTGCATTTAAAATAAAAACTTCTTTTGGATGGCAAGTAACAGAAATGTATTTTATTGCATAACTAAAACAACATGTATAACAATAGATGTTACACATTAGATTGATGCTTTGACTGTTAGTAATAATAAACCACTAATACAATATTTGTTTATGTGGATCTTCCACTGTGTATTTTTGACCCACTTTTCATGCCCCTCTTCCCGTCTCTCGTTCTGACCTCACGTGGATCAGTGGCTGCTCAGTGTGATGGCACGATAAGCTATTCAAAGTGTCTCTTAAATATGAGGCCACAGCCTTGTACTGTAGTAACAACAGCAGTGATGATGGTGGTTTGCATATGCAGCTGTTTCTGTGCTTAAGACCGTTCTGAATATATTTGTTGCTGATGCTATAACTTAATTGTTTTAATACCTTCTTAACCAACACTGACCACAGATATCTGATGTCTCATTACCAGCTGGGTACTCATCCATTGTGTCTGTTGACAAACTTCATACTCACATGATCCTGGAAGGGCAGGTGGCAGTGAAGGGTTTTTATAACAGTTAGAGGAATGAAATACTATATGACATTTTTTCAGCAGGAAAACACTGCTGTGTGTCTCACCTTGTCCTCCGGGGTACATACAGCGGAAGGCCCTTCCCAGCTCCTCAGCCTGTACTCTGCCAGCAGGAGTCAGCTCTCCTCCCCACTTCAGCACGAGCAGCAGAGATGGGCCTTCCTTACGCGTGTCTGAAAAACAAATCCAGAGCACCGCAGGCAACAGTCACTTCAGGGTTTAGGCCAGCTTGAACTTGGCAACATACTATTTTGAGTAGGAGGTGAAAACATTGCCTTAATATCTTCTTACCTTCTTCCTCACTCGAGGTTTTGGGCTGCCCATGGGGCAGGTAAGTTAGTTGCACTTTTCTGTTGATCCCCGAGAAGTGGCCATACCTTCATTAGCAACAAAATAAAACAAATCTGGAATCATTAAAATCTAAAGCTATTTATGGATAAACATGGTTATATGCCTTCTTTTACCTCTGACAGCAAAATGGAGGCTTAATGATCATGATGACTACTAACAATGTGGTGTTGACTAGTGTAGAAACAGGAGCAGGATATGCAGTTTCAGGCCAGTAATGTCTTATCAAAATACAACGATCTGTCATATTCAGCGGTGAAGATAAATGTTTTAGGCTAGTGTTTTTAAGAATGCATGACAAGTTATGCACAAAATTCCTTTGACACATGTTGCTATTACAATGTCTGGGCATGTAAAAGGTTTGAGAAAGACAATAGCCTTAATTTCTCTGTGTAGATGCTGTTTACAGGACATACACTGTAGCTGTAACAGCCAGAGCAGCTCAAATGCTCTTGGAGTTGTGTGTGGCAGACGGTGACCTTTTAAAAACTCATTTGTCAAAAGCACAGGAGGAAGCCAAAGACAAACTTAGGAAACATTGTCCAAACCACTTTTAGGATATTCAACATACTTTGGAGGTCTTGCCAAGTTTTAAGGTTTGTTAAACAACCAGTACGGATTCAAAATCTGTAATTATATAATATTATATTATAATAACACAATTTGCTGAAACGACCTAGAAATGAATGAAATGAATAAGAGATCAGGGACTAGTGGCTAATGAAGTGACCCAGTTTACTTGTCGCTCACATTTCCAGAACAGTCTTCAGCTGCTCCAGTTTGGACTTCTTCTCTTCTATCTCGCAGTCATTGTGCTGTCCCAGTTCTACTAACAACTGTCGTGTGATGTCCAGCACCTCCTGTTCGGGTTCAGAGTAACAGGCTGTCATAGATCTTACAGCGCTGCACACAAAGTTAATCACACACAGGCTGGGAGATATGTGAGTTAGGTATTACAAGGTAAAACTTACGTAACCATGCCTTTGTCTGACTTATTGTTACCTGCAGTTGTTTTGGCTTCTTCAGCTTTAATTTCCCGGTTTTGTATCCTCCATATTTTTCGAATAGATCAAAGAACCTGGATGAAACCAAGACAAACGTCAAATAAATCGAAAGTCTTTAATCAGCCTTTGCGGTAAAAAGGAAGGCAATAACAGAGATGACCTACATGGGGTTGCGAACTTCCATCTTCATCTTCTGTTTGGGTGTTCTGTCTCCATGTCGGATGACAGCGATGACACAGCGTAGCTCCATCCTGAAGAGTGCAAGCGGAAGTTAAACATCAACAGTAACATCCCATAAATGGGCTCTTCTTTTATCAATCAACACTGTTTTTCACTGGTGTTGATAACAACAATCTTGTATCTGTATACAACAGTTACAAAGAAGGAATGCAGTATAAACTAACGTAAGAGGACAATCTTGAGCTTAATAAATTAGAAAAAGACGTATGCATTTTGCAAGAACAATACACTTAGCGCTACCAGACTAATCAGACTCATTTTGTTGGGTCCTTCCCAATAGTTCAGTTGCAATAAAGCAGCTGCATTTTTTAAAAGGAGGCTGTTTTACAGGTAGTTCAACTTGTGAACTGCATGCGACTGCGTCTGTTCGATTGTGAACAGAAAAAAATGGCAGTTTACCAAAAAAATTTAGACACAACAAAGCAATTGAAAACAACTTAATAATATTTATTGTCTGCAGCGCTGATAAACATTAGGTAACTTTAAGTCCCTTTAATTACAATGCTTGTCCTCATTTAAGTGGTTTACAGTACATAGTATTGTCACAGTTTACTAGACTGTGACTGTCCAGGTACAGTTTATTTATTCAAAGTACACTGAACACACCTCCACTGCAAACACATTGCTAAACTGGTTTTAATAATGCTACAGGATGACTCACATGGTCCCTGAAGTAGTGGGAACGATGGGGATGTCCTCTGCCTCAGTAGGGATGGACCAAGGAATCTGAAACTGAGGAGCCAGCTCACGCATCACGATGTTCCTGAAGAGCCATGAAGAAACAGAAATTCAAACGACAGATCTGAACAAGAAATTAACCAAAGAATGACAAAAAATAAACATGGTACCCGAGGATCTTGGCACAGTCGTCATAGTACTTCATTGAGTTCTTCACAAAACTGAAACCATTGACATCGCACACATAGGAGTGTCCATTGGCTCGGAGAAGATCGAAGCCGCACACAGTTTGCTGAAGTGAGAGGGGAGGAGGACACATCTCTTTCACTGATGTCAAGATGCAACAGTATCAGTGATGCAACTCCACAACGAACAACAAGTAAACTGTGACAAAGCAGATTTAATCTTTTCTTACCTTGAATGCTAGGCAGACCTTACGGGCCACCAGTTTTTCCATGGCTGAGAGCATGACAGGGTAGCGGACCTCCTTCCCCTCGCTGTCCCTCTCCACCTTCCCGTCCAGAGCAGGGGACTTCCGAGCCTCAGCATGAGCATAGTCCGGCCCCACAGTGTACACCTAAAGTCACATGAAACACCCACAACCGTCAATCATTCTCAATCTAAAAGTTGATTCTAGAGGCTGCACTGACTAAAATGAGCCCCTATTTTTAATAATTTCAACTTTGATTCTGAGAAATCGTGTTCAAGTCAAAATACTACCATAATCATGAGCCTTGGGCATCGTTGCCATGGTGAGGAGGCCAGTCAGGCCCTCTTTCCACCAAATGAGCTCTGGTTCTTGAAACGGTTCCTTTCAGGATTCTTGGAACCTTGGTGCTATCTAGAGAACCAGCCCAGCGTTTCCACCAGTTTTGAGCGGAACCATTGTAGTCAAGGATGTGTCATCAACAGAGGGCGTTGCACAATGCACAACGGAAGTAAACAGTAGGAGCAAGATGGTGGATCACACTGATTACTTGACTAGTAATGATAAGAAGACGTAGACTATTACCATAGTAGACCATAGACCATTGTTGCCTTCTCCATCCTCTCTTTCCAACCAGTACAATATGACACGCCTACTGATGTCGGCATGGTTCACACTTCAGGTCAAGGAAAACCTGCTATTTTTTGGTTCAAGTTGGGATCAAGTTTTTCAGGTCCAATTTATTTTTGGTCAAAATGCTCCCAACAGTTCAAACGGTTCATTAGGTGTGCTGCTGCCACTGCCAAGGATAAGGGCAGACTGCAGCGTATCATTCGCTTTGCAGAGAAGGTGATTGGCTGCAATCTACCTTCCCTCGAGGACCTGTACGCCACCAGGACCCTGAGGCGTGCAGGAAGGATTGTGGCTGACCCCTCCCACCCCGGACACAAACTCTTTGAAATACTCCCTTCCGGCAGGAGGCTGCGGTCCATCAGGACCAAAACCTCACGTCACAAGAACAGTTTCTTCCTGTCTGCAGCTGGCCTCATCAACAAGGCCCGGGACCCCCCCTGTGACTCAGACTCTAATATCCCCATAACCCCCCCTCCCAAAAGGGCACTACACGTTATATTAACGTAAGCCCCAAGACACACTGTATACTGTAAACATATGCACATCCCTCAGCTAATATTTTGCACACCCTGCAATAAATGTACAGCTCTCCATATTCATATTATTGTAGAGTTTGATTGTTTTCTTTCAAATTTTATTTTATAATTCTTCACATTTCTATAGCTAAATTCTCTATTTGACATTTGTATTCTTGACTTGCTTTTTTACAGTACTTGCATTTTAGTGGCTTTATTTTATATATCTGTATATATTTCTATTTTTCTCTACTTTGCTTATTTATGCACCAATTCACCAAAGCAAATTCCTTGTATGTGAAAACCTACTTGGCAATAAACCTGATTCTGATTCTGAACCGGAACCTGTTCCATGTTGGTGGAAAAGGGGTGTCAGTGGCGCAAATCAGTGTTAGAGAATTCAAAACACATTCGTCATTGCAGTTGAGAACAAAACATGTTGCCATAGATGCTGAATTAATTCAAAAGTGAATTGATTTTGTTTTCAGTTTTCCCAACACTGAAATCTCTAGCTTCCACCCATTATTAGCAGTGCACTTACAAAATTTTAAGCTTGGTGATTGGATGTTTCCTGCTAAAATGCACCTTGAGAGTCGCAGTTAACTTCTCCCCTTACGCTTTAATGTACACAGGCTTGTACCTTCAACTTTTTAGCAAAGAACCAGATATTTTGTAACACAGTTGTTAATCTTTTGTACTCATGATTCAATCGGCAGAGCTTTATGTCGATCCAAAGGG
>LKNJ01003169.1:17970-48759 GCA_002120245.1 Maccullochella peelii | reverse complement strand
AATACTTAAATTTTGAAAATACCCTCAATATATTTTCTATCATTTGATAAACAGAGATTAATAGATTCAATTAATGTGTTTTTTAAAAACATTTTCCTTATTTTTGCTTCATAAAGGGTATTGGACATTAAAATTGCACGTCATGTCATTGGGCGCAGGGCTATTACTAGAAAGTGGCTGAAGCAAGAAATTCCTCCACTTGATGACTGGATTGACATAATTTACTTCCCATCTTCATGATGGGGGAAAAAAATAACTTTCTCTATAAGACTGCAACAGGTCAAGTTTGTGAAAATAAGCAAAAGTTGGATCTTGTATATCACACCTTTACATCATTTGTTGTTTTTTGTAGAGAATTTTTTTTTTTTTTTTTTTTTAATACTTGTATGTTATTGTCTCTTAATTGGCATGTTTTTGTATTTTATTTTCATTATTATCTTTTGATGCATGGATAGTCAGGTCTCTATGTTTTGTTAGTTACTACATTATTTGTACATTGCCTTGGTAAATCCAAGAAAAAAGAACTTAAAAAAATGACTTTATACAATAGATGAAAAATTATATTTCTTGAATATCAATTGCATCTAGTTGTTGGTATCCAGGCGTGGCACTATGTCAAGGTGCACGGTCCCTAACAAATGGCATCGAGTCAAGTCAATTTTATTTGTATAGCCCAAAATCACAAATTTGACCTCAACATGACTGTACGTCTTCAGCAGCCTCTTAATATGAAGTGGGAAGAAACAGATATACTCACCAGCTAAATTTCTGGTTGAAGTTTAGAGTGGGGGAAAAAAATATTATCAGAGGACATTCAATTCATATCACTACATATGATAGTATCTGTTAAGGTATGGAAATCACATGTCAGATTGTGTGTGGTTGTAGAAAAAAATAGAGAAAAACGCCCATCACAATATTCAAGAGCAAAAGGTGATGTCTTCATATTACTTGGTTTCTCTGACTAACTGTCCAAAATCCAAAGATATTCAGTTTACTATCACATAAAGAATTTATGCAATAAATTATTCAATTTAGAGCTGAAACGATTAGTCTATTAATCAGTTCTGCCAACAGTTCCTCAAATGTGAGGATTTGCTGCTTTTTTGTCTTACGTGATAGTACATGAAATAACTTTAGTTTGGGGACTGTTGGTTTAACAAAACAAGCAATTTTTAAAAAAATTTTATATTTAAGTTTTCGCACATATTAGACACAGGTGAAGTCACTACTCCTACCCCTTCCCTTGTTCCTTACCGCCCTCTCCCTCCCACCTTCCCACCCTCCAAACCATTAGTGACTTATACCAAATGTTGACAGACGGGGACAATAATAGACTGACAGATGGACAGACAGGCAGGTGGACGAGCAGAACGCTAGACAGACAGACAAACAGTCAGACATACGAATAGACAGGTGAACAGTCAGGTAGATCGAGCTAAAGATGAGAGGAAATGAGGGCCTGGAAAGATAAATAAGTAAAATAACTGATTAATTAATTACTGACCTAACAGATCAAATCTTACAAAGTTAAATGCCCAGACATTCTTCATCAGATAAGCGAGGCTTAATTTCTAACTTCCCTACATTTTTGGACAAGACCACCTAAAGTGCTCTCTTGGCAATTAAAAAAATGTGTGTGCATGCATCAAGTCAAGTCAGCTTTATTTATATAGACTAAAATCAAGAATTTGCCTTAAAGGGCTTTACAATCCATACAACATCCTCTATCCTTAGGCCCTTGAGTCGAATATGGAAGAACTCCCCAAAAAACCCTTTAATGGGATTAAAAAAGGAAGAAGCCTCAGGAGAACAATGGGTAAAACCTCGGCGATCAGAGTTATCAACACGGTTGTTCTTTGTTTTCTAAATATCAGGTCATACAAAGTTTGGAAAGTTTGGAAAACACTTAGTTTTAACCTTTATGTTTTCAAGGTTAGGAATATGCTTGAATTCGAATATACTCCTCAAATAAATCCTTGATTTAAACATAATAAAAGGAAAATTATTTTCTTGTGTTCACTCGTCATTCATAGCTAGATACGTTCTCTGTTGAGCCCTTATTCTGGAAATTATAAAGCATTAAATAATCATGATCAAAACATAAAGTTAATATGAACAGCTGGTAAAATAGACAAAGTGACAATATACATTGATCGCTGTGGGTATAAAGGAATTCTGTAAACTTTAATTTTCGCAATTGCATTTATAGTAAAAATTTAGTTGTGATGATAAAGGCTTTGAGAGTCTGGACATCGTTGGTCTAGGTATCTTGAAAGTGCTTGAATTTTACTCTTAAAATGCTGTACGAACTCTGAAATATGGCTCTCAGGTTATATTTTAGATTTTTATGAATATATATTTCTTCATTGAAATCCGTCATGAGTCATTTGTAGGCTCAACATTCATACCAATCAAGCTATTTGATCTGCTTTCCATTGTGAATGTGAGAGACTTCCTCCTTTCTTTTTCATCATGTGTGGTAGGCACAGCACAGTAGTGGTGAGGACAGAGGACAGATCTTTCAAGGACCACTGAGTCTCTTGGGACACCAGCTGTGGTTGCTCAATATCAGCTATTATTTCACAGTGTGTATAGGAAGCACTCGGCATAGTTCAAGTATTTTGTCATATGGATCACTTTCATGGCAGACTCTGTTTATCTGTCTCCCAGGAGTGTCTCCGAGATTTTTTAGGTCTTGTTGTGGAAGCAGCTGCTGTTCTCACTGATGTGGGTCATCATTCGCCTCACCTGGTGGTTAGCTATTTGTCAGGCACTGCCTCTGGTGGCCAGGATGAATTCCACGGAGTTGCACACATGTCTGAGATTTGTCTGATGTTGGCTCTTTGAAATCTGGATGGGTTTCATAACTCAGATTCTATAGAGTGAAATTCACACACTTGCGCACACACACACGTACACAGACGGAACGCTTTGGTAGAAACACCTCACCTGTGCATGCAGGATGGATAATATCCACATTAATCACAGTCTCACAAAGTTAGTTACACCTTCACTTTGGAGTTCAGTGCAGCAACACACTTTACCAATAATTCCATCAGCGTATAGTGGATGACAAAGTAGGAACTGAAGTGCAAGCAGCTGCTTTAGTGTTTGCCTGGGATATTATATTCATTATATCACATGTTACCTGAGGAGCTAACACTATGATGTGAACTGTATTTCCAACTATGTTGAAATCTAATCAGTCCCATTAATGTTGGGGTTAATGCCACATAAACAGCATTAAGCTGTAGATGATTTCTAGGAACAGCACAGCAGACGATGAAACAAATGTGCGTATTGGGGCACAGAGCATGGAGGGAGGGACTAAGTTGATAAAGTCAATATTGTCGCTGCTTTTCATTACATAAACGTATCCACACTTCGTGAAATACAAGACAGTGGTTAAAAGCACAGTTGGTGCCTCGTTTTAGCTGGTGAAAGTGAAAAGAAACCGGACATAATCACTGTCAACTGTAGAAGGATATGAGGCTCTATTTCAGGCCCACATACATCCTGCAACAGCCTGTTTTTTTTGTGTGTGTGTAACCAAAACATGACAGAGACGCATTTATTAGTGGTCACAGCTGAGGAGGCCTCATCAGCTACAGGCCCGAGATTTTAACATACATATATCCGTACAATAAAATAACAACAATAACACTTACCTTCAGTTAAATATAGATTTCAAAACATTGAAAAGACTCTATGGTCCGTCGCCTCTTCCTCAGCCTCTGTCTCAAAAGTAATCCGCCAGTCCGAATATCCTACTGAACATTTCCTGCCACCATCACTCAATTTAACGCTGACGTTGTCCCTGAAAGGCTGGTTAATTCGTCGTTTTAACCGAGGAGAAATGAACTTTGAGCGCCGAGCAGTTCTCTTCTCACAGGCCACAGGCAACTTTTAACAACGCTGGAAGAAGGTTAGGCTTACTTCCTTCCCTGTTACGCACGATGTGCCACTAACTGGGGAGCGCGCTTTATTTCCTGCCCTCACGTTCCAGACACACATGGGCTGCTGTTTAGCAATATAATGACGTACAGGCCTACTCCTGTCGGAGTTTGGTGGCCTACAGCACGTCCGAATGGGCTGCTGCCTGGTCTTTGGTTTACATTTGTATGTACAGTGGTCTGTTTTGTTATTACTGTGAGGATTACACAGCGGTGAGAGCATGCACTCTGCAGCCTTTAACGTCTAAGGATCAGAACCATAAATAGAGAATACATATTGTAGGCATTTAGGCATATAATCTACCGCCTTTATAACAGAAACTGCAACCGAGTGCGGTGGGCTTGGTGAACTTCCACAGAACGAAACGTAGGCGGAGTAATGTTGAGTCATTTCGCCAATGCTGTAACTTCCAGTAAGGCACTACTGAGACACATGACACCGTATCTGCAGATGGCAGTGCCTTCAAGTCGGACATCTTCCCAACGAACGGCAACCACTGTCGGGCTAACTTCAGTTAATACTTAGGAGTTTACCTTTCTGTCGCCTCGAGTTGTTAAGATAATAGTCGGTGCTTTTTGGTTTTACTATTTTAGACTCCATGGCTTGGAGTTTCTTCGGACATCTAAATATGGGGCAATTAGTCTACAGTTCATAATTTTCCCCAGCTGGCCTGGGTGCATTTGTGCTCCTCCTTCGACGTTCTTCCGTGCATATTAAACAACCTCATAACAACTGAGTCTGCTCCAGTGCTTCAGTGTAACTAAATACATGTGGCCTACTTAAGAACTGTTTTGAGGTAATTGTATTATATTTCCATTATTTATTCTTCTGCTCTATTACATTTCACAGGCAAATGTTGTACTTTTTATTCCACTACATTTATTTGACAGCTACAGATTCATTACTAATACAAATTAGGGTTTTACATACAAAAAACAATGATACGCCTATGTACAATACAATGCTGTAGGGTAAACTATCAAACAGTATATTAAGTAGTTCAAATTAGCTCCACCTTGCTCTGCTACAATATCAAAACGCTGCTTACACCTTAATACATCATACAATAATGTAACACAGCAATAATATAACACTGGTGGGTATTTCGGCTGATGGTATACTGTTATTTTACAGGCGTTTTGATTGCAGGCTTTTACTTGTAATGCAGTAATTATATAATGGGGTATTGCTACTTTTACTACAAGCTATACTTCTATAGCTGCCTTGCTCACAAAATGCTATAAGACTGCACACAGTGACATGTGCACATTTTATATTACATAATTAATAATGCATGTACATAAATGTTTTGTGAGTATATGGACATTGATGCATTGTAACTCTACCAATAAGCATATTGGCACATGTCAGCACATAAAATATTTAGGGTTGTAGCAACCGATTACTTGTGCTTTTTACTCTCTTTATATATTTATCTTACTATGAAAAAATACTATAAGCTGATGAATTGCTATAGATTATATTACCCGACACAATAAAAAGTAGGTCCAAATAAAACATTAAAATGCAGCTTACATAAACATGAATAATTAACACTCACAAAGAAATTTATACTTTTATTGAACTTAAGTACATTTTACTACATCGTTACTTTTAATTTAGCATTTTTTAAATGCACCTGAAATGTTGTGTTTGTGGTAATGCTTTCTTTCACTGTCTTCCACCACTGACAATCATAGCCTTTATGTAAAATGTTTACAAATACTGTAATAACTATATAGGTTTTAATGCATAATGTACATGTCTCTGGACAAAACATGCATAACATTTGTGGTTACATACATATACATACATACATATATACATATACAGCAGTTACCACATGGCATCTTTTACTATTTGAACATACAGATTTATTAGCTTACATTAACATTTAGGATAAAATAGGAGTATATGGAAATATATAGACATTTACAATCTAGCATGCTAGTATGCAAATATGTGTTAATATATATAGAAATAGTTTCCCCACAGATATGTACATAACATATATGGTGACATAGAAATTCACTATGTTACTTATATGAAGTTATATTCAGTGTGTATGTTTATTATATACTTTATGAACTCACATGTCGACATACACAAAAAGTTATTATATGGTTACATGTGGCACATGTTAACATACTAATAATCATGTACAGTAGGTTTGTTCCTTATATTAACATACTTTGGTATAAATTACATATTTTATGTTGTCCCTAAGTGCACGTGTGTCATACAATATGTTTCTTTTTCAAATGGCAGAGAAATGAAAGTGTTTCCCAAATGGAGCCACCAGGGGTCATTAATGTGCTTAATATGCTGTGCTGTTTGAGGTTTTGAAGTTTTAATATTGCTCTATTTGTAGGTATTTTATGGATGTGTAAATGTGTGCTATGTTTTATAACAGTGCAAATATTTCACACCCAGGTTCATTTTCATATTGCACTTGGTCATTTTTAAATCCCATCAACTGCATTTAAAGCTGCTCCTCTTTGTGAGCACTCCGCCAGACGGAATCAAATTAATTGCACACAACTTTGGCTAAATCCATATATTTTGATTAAGTTTTTAAACAAAATGAAAACCTCAACATTTTCAGCTGATTGTAGCTCTATCTGTCGGGGTCTAATCTGAGTGGATTGATGGTGCATTGGTCATTCATCTGGGTTTACAGTTTCTTGGATTGGCCACATGAGGGAGGTATTGACCTGCATAAAACCTGCCTGTTTTCAGGGGCCTGTTTGAAATGGGTTGTCATCATAGCAAGATCACACATGATCATCTGCAGACTACCCAACATGAAGAAAATCTAAGTTTGTGAAAGAATTTTATGTTAACCCCTTCATCCGTGTCTATCAGTATCAGACTGTGCTGCCATTCTCGCAGTGACACTTCTGTTTCATGTTTATTCTCCTATAAACCTATTTACTGTTTATTTATTCAGTGATCACACTTTAGTCATGTGAGAGGGGGCAGGCCAAGACTTTTTTTTACCAGGGACATTCCACCTGTCAAACCCAATTTCCTGAGAGTTTTGATTGACCTGTCCAACGCAGAAACAATGCAGCTGCAAAGATGTGATCATTTCCTTTCAAAGAACCTGAGCAGTTTGCATTCTTTCCTCACTTGATCTAGATTTCAGATTAGTTTATTTGCCTGGCTTGTAGCCGCAGACTTCATCTGATGATTGTGATTCGTTTTTTTCCATGGTCTCTCCTTAGGTCTTGCTACTCTGTTCAAAAACTGGCAAATATTGCAGGGCTGTTGGACTCAGTCCCAGTTACCATAACGATTAGACTCTTCAGTATTTAAGCCAATATTTGTGATGACAGGTACGCCGTCCAGGAAAGAGCTAATATTAAACGACATTGATCCCATTCTCTAAAAGCGGTATGCAGTGATAGTGCTTTCTCTGTCACAATATGCAGCTCCTCCTCTGTCAAGGACAAGAGGTTGACAATATTATGTAAAACCTTTCAATTAAAGAAAAGTAATGGCAATTTATAACTTGACAACAGATGGATCCTTTTTTAGCTTTTTAGCTGTTTGTTGGTTGCAGGTTTGTTGTTGAAACATATTCTTTAGTTCAGTGTTTGTGTTATTGTTGTTTGCTGTATTACTGCTCTCTGTGCAGGTCTGTCATCATTTTCGGGGTCCTCTTAGGTAAAGGACCCTTACTGCAGCTTTACAACATCTGGAACTAATACAGCTGTGCTGGCTATCTGTGGGACCAGGGGGCTTGGAGGTAGTAGGCTGGGTTGGGGGGTGGTGGTGAGGGGCTTGGGCTTTAGCCCTAGGGGGCCATGTGTCCCTGACTTCAAAATAGACTTGATTGCTAACAGCTGGCGGTCCTAACTCACCCAGTGTCAGAGCTCTCCTCTGGTGTCAACCTTGTCAGTATCAAGGCCTGGACAATGGAGGGCCAGCAGCACGGCAAAGGTAGAGAGGCGGTCTGTGTCAGTGTGAAATGAGATTCAGAGAATGACCTTTTTTTTATGAAGGTTGTTACCATAAATAACTTACAAGTTTTCGTCATGGCACCTTTGAATGAAGCACATACTGAAGATGTACACGAACACCGTAAAAATGTGATATTTAAGTTGAGTGCATGCTGAGAAAATAGTCTTTAATCACATGCTGCTTAAACTGAGGGCACTTACAGGGGACATCAGTGCGAAGCAAACAAATATATAAATAATGAACAAACAAAATAGTCACAAAAGCCTCCATCTGTACAATGTGTAAAAGCTTTGGTTTCTATTAGAATTACACATTTGACATCAGCCGAATATATAAAATGTATTGTAAGGCCAATTATTCCTATTTATAAACCCAACTATATAAAGGTAATTATTCTTATAATTAACATGTATATCTTTTAATTATTGTGAAACATAAACTAAGCCTTTCCGTATCACTTTTTATTAGAGCTGTATCGCAGTGAGGAAAGTGTGGCAGAGCTGTGTCCTGCTATTCACTGGCTAAGTATGAGTAAATAGGACAGAAGCTCATTAGCATCTTTTATTATCCAATTACAAACTCTACTTGCCTAATTACCTCCAATCAGCAGGGAGAAGAAAATGATTGACTTCCTGGAGGACAGGAATCACTCAGGACAAAAAGGACAAACTGGTTTTCAGTTGCTTACAGGAAGTCAGACTATGGAAGTATATATACATAGAAGGCAGGGGCTACCGTTTGAGTGTCTTTATTTTCATAAAAATGAATTACCACAAGTCCTCTTGTGCAAATGACCATCACACTGTGGAGGTAAGGCCTTTACAACCTTATTTGTTTTGTAGTATACAATACTAGATCATATAACCTGTCAAAACATGTCATACCTGTAGTGTGAAATTAGCATGTAACCAATGTCACATTTCCACACAGTCTGTTCTACCTTTGTAAGGTTATGTTGTTCTGTGGATTATGTTTGTGACAGGAAAAGATAGGAAATAATTTTTAAACAGCTGCAGAAACGATTATCCTTCATCAGAGGATGAAGGGCAGCCGCTGCACAAGGTTGTGCTTATAACAGAGCTATGCATCATTATTAGAAAATTAATTACTCTGTCATCAACAACACCAGCACCCCTGTTCTACTGGGATTCAGTCGCAGATGTTTGCGAACTCCGCTTTGACACCACTATCCATAACTGGGGAGTAATGGATCCTGTTTCAGGCTTTGACTAAACTTTCACTTTTTGCTCAGATTTACTTCTCTCAGTTAGTTTTGAGTCTTTGAAAGATGTCAGGAAAGGCCAGAAATAGCACAGGGCAGGCCGCTGGGACTAGTTGTTGTTTACAGACAGTGACAGGGATGAAGGACCTCTGTGCTCTGGTGCTGGGCCTGGAGCCTCAGGGGTGTGCTAGCACTGCTTCTGCTGCTGTTCTGGACGCTGCAACACACGCACATGCAGGCCGGCAAACTTATGCGCACGTAGACACACCAAACACGTACAGTATTCTCTCTTTGTTTCTATCTTGTATACGCATACACACACACGGCTTCCCTTTGTCATAATCTTTCACCCCACATCGATACACATTCACGACACACAGCCTCAACAACTGCAAAAAATGCTTGTTTGTGAACCCACTATGTACCCGTTTCTTTTTCATACTGACTGTACCTGCTGACTGTACAGGCTACTGTGTGAAGTCAATCCAAGCTGATGTTAGAACAAATCCAGAACCTTGTGATGTGGTCATGTGTGTTTCTACATTAAACGATTTAGCAATCAGTTTAAGTAACTGTGCTGACCTTAACATTGGGGTCAAGCCAAACTACAGAGACATAAGGTAAGCACCACCATCGTGCCATTTCTGCACTCTGGTCAATTGCAGTCCCTCGACTGCTGAAATCAGAGAAAAAAACAAGAAATAACCGCAATGCAATATTGACAAATTCTGTTTAATATTGTGTGATACTCTTCTCTTAAAATACAGTCTTTTCTGAGGTAGACCGTTACAGTTCAAGAACATTATTATCATTTTTAAAACAGACATCAAAAAAGACATGAAATAAATACTTTCATGTACAATATGCCGCAAAAATGAGGTAGAAATGGTTACAGAAAATGTACAATAACCAAGAACAAAGTTACTGCGATAACAGATCAAAACATGTAAAAAATAAAAGCTTGTTTTGTTGGACAAACTGTCGGGAGCAGTGGGAACAACAACAAATCAAAATGTTGCAAGAATCTGTACCTCTAAGTCATCATTATTATTTAATTTCTGTAACTACATGTGAAAAATCACTATCATTATTCAGACTGTGCCACTTGAGGCAGGGGTTGTTCTGTAATCTGTAAATGTGTTTTCAGTTTCTGAGACAATGATCAGTATGCACAGAGGGGGTCACTGATTGATCTGGCTACATGGCATGACTGAAGCCACCAGCTGGAGAGGGATGGCTGCACTGTGATATAGGGTTGCTGGACATCAATCAGACCACTTCCACTCCAGAGGAATCAGTATAAGGGGGGGATACAACGCCACATGGCCACTGGGGCTCGTGGCCAGGGGGCAATCCAATCTAATGAGATTGCACTGGGGAGGGAGAAAAAGAGAAAAAAAAATTATGAGGGAGGGAGAGACAGAGGGGGGAAAGGGTGGCAGGCAATATTACATCATTCTGTGTATACCTCCTCAGGACCATGGCAACAGTCTAATATGTACGACCTCTGTACCTGCAGTCCAGTGACCGGGTTTTTCCAGTTTGTTAAAACAGAACTGTAGGCCTGGTGGAAAAGGAGAGATTGTTCTGGATTCTCTACATGTTGGGTTGATCCACAATATGTACACGTTAACTGTGGGTTTTTAGACTTTGGGATTTGCTGAAAGCTACATATATCGACTTATTCTTTCAATTTTTTTTTTTTTTTGCATCTGTGTTTTGGTTTGTTGTCTTTTTGGATGGTATTTTGTGCTCAGATGTTCACTGTGAGTGCGCATGTATGATTGTGTGCGTTATATTTACATTTTCAAATGATATTTTGCAGCCGTAAAACTATAAACTGCAGACATGCATATACAGGATGTGTAAACACGAAATAACAGAGATTTGCATCAGTTTGTCCAACAAAAAAAGGGATATTTTCTGTATTCTACATAGCATTTCTTGAAGACAATCATCACTCCACCATAAACTACAATAAAAATAAAATGTAAAATAACAGAAAAGAAAACTTATTTATATATTCATATATAATAATACATGGATTTATGGCATCAAATATCCTTTGAAATACCTGAATTACATTCAATGTTACTCTTTGTAGCATATTCAAGTTTCTCTCCCGAGGTAAAAGCTCAGCTGTAGTGGGTATTACAAGACTGTCAGGTTTCTCCTCGCTCTTTTATCTCACTCCACGCCACTCTCTACTAAGACCCTAAGATTACATACATTCTTTAATTTCATATTTCTGAGGTAAAGAAATTCTTCCTGAGCATTTCAAACAAGACTACATACTAAGAAAACAAAATGAGTAAGTGAAATAGAAAACAGACACGCTGTAGGAGAAGCTGGGTGTGCAGGTGGGTACGTTTTGTTCTTTAAGTGGGATTCTCAGGAAAACTGCAGACGATGAGGAATGTGAGATCGAGTACAAATGTATGCGGAAGTTAAGGACAACATCCCAAAAATAAGTTGTCCGTGAATTGTACCATGTTAAGTGTGAGTCTAGTACTATTGGTGAGTTAAATGGAAATACACGTGAAGTATTTCTACAGCCAAACATGTCGAGTGTAACTGCACGGATTTACTTGAACTACTGAACTCCTGGGTGTGTTTGGATTTCATAAAAGTCATTTGATTTTTTATTTCTTTTCTTCAGAATAGTAAGGACTAACTGTTTCGATTTGGTGAGAAGCTCTTGAGAAGGATTTATTTATTTTTAGGACCAGTCTGTTTTGAGTACATATAACATCACTGCTGATTATGCATTTGGTTTGACGTGTTTTTGGTCAAAAACTGTGGTTTGCTGAAATGTTGCTGATCCCAACATGAATAATTAGTAACGATCCAATGACTTAATCAACATTAGGATAACATTGACGTGGACTTGCAATAAATAGGATCCTGAGAGTAGCAGTCAAAGGGGGGATTTTCCAAACCCTGATTATCCATAATCTTGGACCACGTCACCTTGCAACAAATAATTGATTTTATCCTGGACCAAGGCTAATCAGGATCACTGAGAGTATCCAAATAGTATATAATCTGATTTTCCCGTTGGCCAAAAGACTAATACACTACCCCACTCGACAAGGCCTATTCATCTTTCTTTTCTTTGGGAAAAATAAAATATTGCGGATGTTCATATGAAAAAAAAACAGCATACCATGGCATGTTTCTGCCAGTAAAACAACTCTGTCGGCTCTCCCGTATCATTGAGCTTCTCTGGCTCTTTTGGCTGCATAATCTGTAATTACAAAACAACAACAAAACATTCCCATGGCTTGCCATGTCAAAGCGAAGACAGGGTCATAATGCAGTCCGAGTACAGTGACTGGCTGCTTTCTCAGTGGTTATACATCTTGCTCCACTCTATACAAGTGTCCAGTTCTTTTGTGGTGGTGTGTGGGCGCACCTTGCAGAAGGCATTCTCAAAGTCTGTGAAGGCTGGGGGTTTGGAGGGTGTGGGGAGGCCATGCATGGCCACAGTGGGGGAGGATGCTGAGGAGAGTGCCTGCTGACTGAGCTGAAGCAGCTCCCACACTGAGAAGCCCTCTGTGCGCTGCAGCACAGCGCTCAGCTCCCTCTCGCTCAGGCTGCAGCCCTGGGGCGACAGCGCCTGCAGCAGCACCTGCCTGCGCATACCCACATCTGGCAGGCCAACGTGATACCGTTTGGCAAAGCTCCGATGAACTGCATCTTGCAGCAGATCTGGCCTGCCAGTGGCACATACAAGTATCACCAGACCTGTGGTCCCCACCTGGGCTTTCTCCAAGGTGGTCAGCAGTGTCTGCCTCAGCCCCTCCTCTTCCATTGCCTCCACCTGGCTGAGCATCACCACTGAGGGCTGCCGGGCCCCTGCCACCTGCAACAGAGACCCCAGAATGTGCTCTGCCTCCGCCTTCCCTTTAGAGGCCAGCATGGGTCCACTCAACCGGTAGAAGGAAGCCCCCAGCTGTGAAGCCAAAGAACGAGTCAACGTCGTCTTACCCCCTCCCCGGGGGCCAAACAGCAAGACGGTTCTTGGTGGCCGCATCACTAGACTGGGCCTCAACACGGGCCACAGAAGGTCCTCCTCCAGGGCAGCCTTGACATGGGTGAGCCCAGCCAGCTCGCCCCAGCCCAGTGCCAGGCTGCAGTCCAGTAACTCTCCATTGACATGGTCCAACAGTCGGGGATCTGGGCTCTTCATAGTCTCAACAGTCGGAGCACACAGTGGAGACCGTTTGTGGGTCTGGGAGTGATGCTGCTGCTGTTGGATGAAGCCCTGCTCCGCCACGCCATTTTCCCCCGTCATGCCTGCTGGAGGGCTGTACTCCCCTGCTGCCCCATAGTGAGGAGACACCAGGGGTTGGGAGGAGGGCTTACTGGGCTTGAAGGTTTGAGGGTCTGCGCTGCCTGAACTGCTGAAGCCGTTTCCCCGGCACTCTGTTTTGTCATTCACACGGTAGGGTGAGTTTCCCCCAGCCTTCAAGGGGTCATAGCTATATTTCCTGTAACGAGACCGGTCCCCGCTCTCATCCTCTTCTACACTCATCTCAAATGCTTTTCTTTTTAATGTCCCTCCAGACTCAGATGTCCCAAGGTTGGTGCTCTGGTAACTATAGCTGCCTCCTACCACTGTGGGCCTCGGGGGAACGGGAGTAGGGGCTGGTAGACCTGAGGGTAGGTAAGTTGCAGAGGGGTGGCTGTAGCTGGGGGCAAGGCTGGTCTGGGGAGGGTATGTGCTTGGGGGGTAGTTATAGACAGGTGTGGTAGGGCTATAGCTGGGCACCAGAGTGGGGGTGGATTGGAGAGTGTGGAGGGAGGCAGGGGGAAGTGCTGCACTGGGTTGGGGACAGTACCCTGAGGAAAGATAGGTGCCATTGTAGCTAGAGGGATACTCGCTGGAGCCACTGCAGGAACTGCTGCCACTGTAGCCAGAGTCTGAGAGGTTACTGTTCACCACCGACACACTGCCAACCCCTGAAGGGCCGGCAGATGTGGCTACAGCCTTGGAACCTGAGAGGCTGTCATGGCCTCCAGGGGGCACCAGGGAATAGGAGGCATCAGTGCTGTGCGTCAGTGGCCAGGGCTCCAGCTCTGTCTTCTGGCCGTTGAGGCCCCCAAAGGCCCCTGGCTCTGGGTAGGTGCCCACAGTAGGTTGCCGGTCATATGGTGAGTCCAGCACACCAGCATACTTATCAGCATAGCGCTTCAACAGGTTGGAGGCTGTGAGAGCAGAGATGTCGTCATTGGCCCAGGCGTAGCTGTAGGAGCCGCGGCTGCGGCCAGAGTACAATTCTGACTTGTGGGCCGGAGAAGAAGTGGTGGAGGAGACATCCAGGTGTTGCTCAGGCCACTGGCTAAGAGACTGGGCATGCTCTGGGTTCCAGTGCATCTTTAACAGGCCTGGCAAAAGAAACACACAGGGAAACCAGGTCATAAATTTCCTCTAATTACAATTATGTCAGAAATAAAGATATTGGTGGGGCAGGGGAGATTATATCCTAAAGAATTTAGAAAATTGAGCTGTCCTATGGGTCCATATAGCATCTTTATCAATTAATTCCTTTCCTGTGACTGGAAAGTAGAGAATTGCTTTTATTTCTCCCTCCATTTGCTGTGATTGATGAGACAATAATTCTCAAAAATAAATGCAAACCGCATCCAATTTATCAAATATAGAAAAAAAGTCACGTTACTTATGCTTTGTTAACGTGCAATGGTTCTTTCAATGTTACAATATTAATCTTTAAATTTGGAATTTGACACACTCTCTGCCAGAGCTGAGACACTGCAGACTCAGTATACAAAGACAATAAAAAACTATTAAAAAGGACAAAGAAAGAATTGATTTCTCAGAGTACAAGACAAACTATTTGGACTACTGTATATGTCATGGCCAGGATGTCATGTAAAAAAGATCAACACTCCTTTCAACTAAAAATAGTCTGCAGTACTCAGATTGATATATATTAGTAAACTGTACAAAGTGCAAAGTTTAGACACTCTTCCATGTTTTTCCCACTATCCTGTGCACAGTGACACATGGTCTGGGGCCCTTCTCTCCAAGCAGCCAGTGACAAGAAATGGCCTTTCTTCTGTTTGGAAAGGAATCTTTTTCAGTATTACCATCATGCATGTTAGCAGAAGGGGCTCAAATTTCCCAGAGAGGGAGAGGAAGGTGAAGGGGAGGTGGAGGGAGAAAGAGAAAGCAGCAGGAAGAAAGAGAGTGAAAGCAGATCGGTAGGTTGGATGTGTTGTTTTGCAGCTTCCCAGCTTATGCTGGGGTAGCGATAAGATCCCACTACTACTCCCTGTCCTGCTAACATCTGCAGGTCTCCCAGAGGAGCTATTGTTATCTCCCCGTGCATGTTGCTCTGAATGCTTGCTCTCTCCGCCCTGCACCCCCACCTACCACCCACCAACAGTACACCAGAGCTCCAAAGGCCCAGTGGCCGGGTGGACAGAGGGAGGGAGAGGGGAAGGAGGGTTTGTGTGTGTGTGTGAGTGTGTGTGAGTGGACAGTGGTGTGGAAAGAGTGAGAAAGAAAGAAAAAGAAAGAAAGAAAAAGAAAGAAAGAGGGGGGTTGGGTTTGGAATTGCAGCATAGTGTGCTATTCATCAGCAGTCTCCCATGGAACATTGGGAAAGTGGAATGTCTGTTCCTCTGGCTGACTTCAGCACTGGCCGAGGTCTGATTAATCATGGCTGCTACGCACTGAGCACATTGACGAGCTAACAGGAGAGAGGGCAGTCAAAAAAGTGATTTTTTTGTTCCATGAATTGTTTTCCCTCCATGTTTAAAAAAAAATGTTCGACTGGCATTGCATCTGAAATGTGTGGAACATGCATATGCTTGGCTGTCTAACAACTTATTTTGCCCAAATGTATAATGCATCTGCTGGTTTTCAGTGTTTGCATACTATTCCATTTACCCTCTCACGCCCATTTCATAGTGTGTCTGTATGTTCAACTGTGAATTTTCACATTTAAGAGCATATGTTTATGTGTGTATTTACCAGATATATCACAATATGATAGTTATAGCGTAGTCTATTTCATGAAGACTAGCACTACCTCTTGCTGAGGCATTAGCTTGACATTCCACACATAGCTTGGCATTATTGAACTGTCACAATTTACCCTGAAGTGAGGATTACTCCAGCCAGAAACAGGGAGGTAAAAAGGAATATGGCAAAAGCCATCATTGCTGGCCCTCTCTGCCTTTCCTTCAGTGGACGCCTGATGATTCATTATTCATGGCTGTCTGTGTGTGTGGAGCCAGGCTTCTTATTGCCATTTAAATCAAATCTCAATATCCACAGCCTGTGATTCTGCTGCTGCTCTCCCGCTCTTTAGCTCTCTCCTAATCTTTGGCCACTTTCTTTACCCACTTTCCAAACCTCCCCATGTGTGTTTTCAGATTACGCCCGTTATTTATTCAGTCAGATGAGACCAGCAGACCAGATGGCTGCTGAATTATCATGTCCTTCATATTCAAATCCACTGCCTTAAGTTCCCAATGGCCAAACCAGTTCAAGTGCTTCCCTAAGCTTCAGTCCACCCACACAACCACACCACAGCAAGATGCAAAGGAACATTCTCACACTCTTCTCACTGTTTTTTTATTTTATTTTACAGACATGCTGAAGACATTGTCTTGTCCACCCCCCAGGTGACCACATATTTTTGTGGTCTGACTCACAAGTCTTTGTCCGGGCTGCAGAAACCATATATGTCCTGCAGGCCCTTCCCATCTGCAGCCCAACCAGTTTGTGAGCAGCCCCAATAATGAGGCCTGTGTGTGACAGAGATGGATGAGAACCCATGGGAGCTCATAAAACCTGCAGCGGGGAGGGAGGAATGGAGGGAGGGAAAAGAGTGGACAGCAGGCGTTTCGTCCTCTCTAAGCGGACTGGAGCGGACATTAGAGGACTCAGTGAGGCGGGCTAACTGCTGTCCACTCCATCATTAGAGTAGCACCAATATAGAATGGACCTCTCTCACACTACCCCCTTGACCAACGTAATGACCAGCTGGTCATACCTGAAGACCCAATTCACTGTTAAATCTGAGAGTAATTACTTTCTATAGGCCTTTTTAAAAAGTGCATTATACTCTATTATTCTTATTCTTCATATATGTGAACAGTGAGTTAGATGAGTGATAGGCTGCCATTCACCCCTGATGAAAACAGTAGAGCAGTTTAGCTGTTTCCATGCAATTAGATCTTGCCTTCTGCTGGATTGTGGGTTTTAGAGCAGTAGCACTCCACAATAAACTTAGCAAGCTCTAATCTACACTTCTGCTGAAATCAGAGCCATCATGTAGATTAATTCACAAGGAGGGGCAGGAAGAAAGGTAAGATTAGAAGTAGGAAATCAGGACAATGTGGACATATTGTGGGTAGCAGTGCAATCATTAGATTAACTTCAATATATGTGTCAGTACGATGCTAGATTGTAAATGATCCTATACAACATAGAAAAAAAGACATGCTAATATAATGTTGCAACTTTTACTTCTATCATGATACATTTTTCAGATCCAATGTTGAGTGTTGTCAACTCTATCTTACTCATATTAAATGAGGATTATAGATTTTTAAAAAAACACACGTATTAAGAATGGACAAGGAAATCAGTATGTTTGAAAATGGGAATCCTGTCTTCGTTCAATTATTTTGGGAGCTTTTGTTGCTGTTGTCTATATAAAGTAAAGCTGCTCTGTGATCCAGTCACAAGGGAGTTGGCATAGTATTTTATATATTTTATCATTTATCAGTTGCACTGTTATGCGGAAATCTGTTGTGATGACTAAGTTAAGTATACATAAATATGTGACGAGAGTGCTTTTCTATTGACCGATAGTCTTACTTGGCTGCGACGAGGATGATAAGAACCTTGTGTGTGTGCACATGAAACTTCCAACTGTGTGTGTGTGTTCTTGGCCCCAGGAGAGACAGATGTTCTTCTGCTGACCGCCTTACTGTCTGTGCGGCCATTGTACGCGGCTCCGACAATCCAGTTGGCCCTGAGACAAAGCCTGAAGGATCCTATTGTCAGGGGCCTGTCTAATTATGGAAATCTTATTAATCTATTCAGCAGCAGTCCACTGACAGCTTTTGTGTCAGCCTGGGATTTATTGAGGGACCTGTGTGAGCTGCATGCTATTGTAGGAGCGCATGATGAAGACTGTGGCACGGCTCTCTTCAGCAAAAAACAGCTTTACTTAGAGGAGGCCCTGGAATTAAAATTAGACCACTTATGGCTCAGGGGGAGTATGTTAGGTTCATCTGCAATTTCTGCCCTGGAATGCTTAAATATGCCATCTACAAAGTCACTGAATCTCATGTTGACTAGGTGAAACCGAAGTAGCTCTTGGTCTATAAAGGCTGGTAGTACTCTAGACTGTGTTGTGGTTTCCTATAAAAGAAGTATCAGTGGGTGAGGTGAAACGCTATCTTGGCAGGAAGCCCGGAGGTGGATGGCTCCAGTGCCGTCTCACAGCTCCCTTGAGGTTGCTTTCCCCTTCTCCCTTCCCGGCACTTTTGTTTTCCCAGCCCTGAGGAACAAAACGGACATGGATGCAACAACCCTTCTGGGACAGCATGCTATTAAACTTTGCTGATTGTGAAGAGGCCGCTTGTAAACAAGAGCACCATGGATCAATCCAATCAGGGCTCTATTCAGTGCTGAGCTCTACCCCCACCCACTGACCAGAGAAAACTACCAACACCTCCACTCCGTCGTACACCTCCACACAAAGGCATGGATCAGTGTGATGTGATGTACAATGTGCTTGTACATAGATCTATAAATCCTGTGATCCTCTGTGCCTAATTTATTATAAAATATTAACAACAAGCGTTATCGTGATGCAGACCTGCAGACGGTTGCTTAGCTGGTCAGCAATTACAAAATATACTACACCAAGAAAAAAAGGCAAGCATTTACTTGTTAAAAAAGTTGTTCTGAAAGTCATGAAATGTATATTTTCTGTGCAGAAATTGAGCAGCCGAACTGCTCATTCTGCTCCAAATGAATCTGCTGGCCCCAAAGACCTCCACAGCAAAAGGGTCATTGTGTCTGTTCAACAAGGAGGTAAAATATGTTGAAAAAAAAATGCTATGGTGTGAATTAACATTATGTCCAAAAACAAAATTAATACTTCTAAACAAAAACTTGCCGAGAGAGCAGTGTCAAATAGATTTGAGAATGCTGCTCTTGCTATATGTCAGCGATTCAATTTATACATCTCAGAAACAGCCAATTTGATGAGAAAAGCTTCAAATGAATGCACTTACAATAAAAGGCACACAGCCATACCAAAGGGGAATGACAGGCAGAAAGTGGCTCACAGGGCAGAGTGTGACAGACACTATATTTGTGCTGATAAATCACAAACTTGATGCCCCGATGACTGCATCAGTCGTTACGTATTCAGCGAGCGCAAGCTGATCAATGACTTACTGGATGAAACTCCTGCTTGCTGGAAATAAATATTTAGAAGAAATTATGTTTTTTTTCAGGAATCTTTAAACACCTCTGTGCATTTTAGACAAACATATCCAACAAACTGCTTCAAACAATCAAGAACTGAGTCTGGTGTGCAAAGAGAGAATGCAAAGACAGAAGCATCTGCACTCAGGATCTGTTATTTATCAGTTTGTTATCTTGATTTGTCGTTCACACTTGAAGCCCCTAAGTCCTCTGTTTTCAAGTTCACTGTGATTTATGGCACTAATATCAAGCAGGACATTCTTGCTAGGCTGTGGCCGTCCTGCCGCTGCATACTACCTGGGCTGTCATAAAAACACCAATTTGAGAGGCCAGCCACATTTTACAGCGTGGCAGGTGCAGACAGTGGAAAATTCTCTCTGGATGTTCCCTCACTTTAGAATGAAATACACATTTTATCAGCTCTTGCACTGTTCGTACCAACTTAATAAAAAATTATGATGATTTCCTCACATATATTGTGGATTATGTACCTTGTACTATGCTCATGTTACTAAATGTCCAGTTACCTCGTACAATATTACCCAACAGATGCTGAATAGCCTCTGTTATCGTGTGGGGTATTGCCAAAAAGCCGTTAAAGGAAGTGCAAGGTCATCCTGGAGACCCTTCCCAAACCGCCTTAAGACAGGAATAATGCGCACTTCGGACAACAGGGATCATAATTTATCAGACATGCATAATTGGGCATTGCAAGGGAAAATTATTATAAATCTAAGCATTAGTCACAGGGCTGCTATCAATCAAAAGAAACACAATCCCACACTCCCACTCTGCCTCTCGCTCCCTCTGGCTCATCTGCTCCCTCTTTCACGGCCCTAAAAAGATGTAATAACAGAAGAGTGCGGGAGCTCTGGTGGGGAGTTTTCACACCTGCTGCCCAGAGCACGAGCAGACGCAGCTCTTTTCAAACACGCCTCACCAGTTCAATCCCAGGAGGAAGGAGCCCATCTCCTGCAGTGGCAATGAGGGATGTCCTCTGTGTGTCTCTCTCTGTACCTTCCTCTTACTGTGGATAGAGCTATCTGTACTCCATGTATCAGAATGACTGTTTGACTTACACTATTTTTTGTTTCCTCCCCCTTTGGGGATGTTTCAGGCCAGCTGTCAGAATAGTTTTTGTCAGTGTGTGCAGCTAATATAGTTTTATGAGAAGAGAAGGACAATATAACTACAGTGTTGTATTTTGAAGATATGCAGAAAACAGAATAATAAAATCATACCGCCCTTGTCTGTAATGAAATATAGTTAGGATAAATGACAATTATTGTTCAAAACCAGTCGATAAACAGAATAAAACAAGCTTCTGTGTGGTAAATCTCCAATTCATTAGCGGTGAATGAATATTCAGAGTGTCATTAAAAGTTGTCGTTGTACAGAGTGGATGGAGAGGAGCAGTAGCCAAACTACTTGATGGCATTTGTTAAACATTGATTCATTGACAAATGTGTTTAGAATTGCTAATGATAGTGCAGCAAAAAACAAATTCCCATCTGAGAGTGTGCTCATTTTACAGCCCTTTTCTCAGCGCTCTCCAAAACTAGAAAGCCTCCGGAATAATTGCTGGATGCGTCACTTCAAGCTCGTTATTTTAGAAACAACTCCCCCATCCCCCGAGCCTGCTAACGCACGTCCACAAATGGCAGAACCCCGTCCACCCCTCCCCTCCTCTTCAAGAAAAACAGGGTCCCTATTTTCTGTGACTGCAGGCTGGCTTTAGGTCATTGTGTCCACTAATATATCAAAGAACAGCTGTCCTAAGGCTCTGTGATGACCAATCACCCCTTCCATCTGTCTCACTCGCCCAATCTCTGTTCTATCTCCCCCTCTTCAGCTCCATCTTTTTCTTGCAATCTCCTTTCCCCATTTCTCTGCTTCACCACCTCCCTCATTCCCCCTATTCCCAGTAAGCATGTTGCATTCCCTCCTTTCTGTCCAAATCCCCTGGCCCCTCTGTGCTCCCAACATATACTCTCAGCACACAGACAGCTCTGGGATTTGTTGTTTTCTGTTAGTACACACATAAATTAGAGAAATCTCAGTATATTCAACAGCAACACTTCCCTCTGTGGCAGTGCATTTTATGATCACTGCACTGCAAACACCTAATGGCATAACGATTAAAGTATGTTATTTCTCAAGTCATTTACTAATTAGCTGTGCTGGTGTGAAAGACGTTGTGTCTCACTGTCAAGCTCTGAATTCTGCTGCCTCAGGAATCCAGTGTTGCCATCCAAATGAGCCTCACCACCTTGCTTCTTAATTGGGCCCTTAACAGGAGCGGAGGTCTCCTTAATGAGCTGATGAACCCTCGGAGAGACAGAGCACAGGGCCAGTGGACTCACAGGGCCCTGGGTCACTAACCTTCTTTTCTTGTGGACACAGACGCATGCAAACACACATACACACAACAAGACACACACGCACACTAGGGGCTAATTAGAGCCCATTCACGCCCTACACTAATGATCCCAGCTCTTATTCACACACACACACACACACATTAGCAGGCTGTGTGTATGCTAAAGGGCCTCACAGGCCCCTCCACCGCACCACTCATACCACTCTGCCTACAATAGGAATAGACGCTGGTGCAGCCCTCCAACCTGCTCCTTCAGGGGCCAGGATGAGACCTACTTTTTCTATACAAACTACTCCATGACTTAGCCGAGTCATTCACAAAGACACTCTCACAAAACATAAAAACAGCCAGAGAGAGAAAGGAGAGGGAGAGGGGTCAGTCAGAGGAGAGCTATAAAAACTGCTAGATCTGGACTCCTGTGTGTAGTTGCTCTGTGTGTGTGTGTATGTGTGCTGTTTTAAAAGAAAAGGTATCGCTACACCAGCGGGGCCCCCAGCAACAAGAGTTAGGGCACTCCTGGGTTGGCGGCCTGGGACTGATTTAAGAGTGTGTTTGAAGTGCAGATTACAGATTCTTTGCACCAAATCCCTCCAGGAGTATCCATGGCCCCTGGAATCTCTCTCAGGTTTCTTCTCAGGTCCGGCCGTGGCTGCTTGCCCCAGCTTGAAGTCCTCTGGACTGGCCGGAGACGAGGACCAAGGGCGAAGACGCCGGAGAAGAATGAGACACACACACTGGCTAAATGTGGGATTTTTGTAAGAGCTGTTCTAATAACAAAGACTCACGTGTGTTGGTGGGTGTACCTGCCCTAACCATGTCACCATGTGTGTATTTATACACTAGGACCCTCCTATGTGCAGGGGCAGAAATGCCTACAGCAGGAGTCAGAAGTAGCATTGGGAAGCGGGAATGCTACACATTCCCACAAAGAGGCTTCCAACATGGAGGTGAGAGTCTTCGCATGTCCTGAACATATGCAAAGTCCCTCACAGTGGGATTTTTGCTCAGTAGAATCATGACTACAGTCTTTAACTAAAAGACAGTGAGCTTCAGTGTCACCAAGCACAGGGGTGTGTTTGTGTGTCACTGGTCTGAGAGTAAACAACGTGACTACCTAACAACCTAACACTGCTGTGTGCGCTCACATGTTCCCTCTGTCTACATACACTCATACTAGCAGGCTGTTCTGAAACGATCTCAACCTTGCAGAAGCTCTGCTGAACAGAGCTACTCTGTACATGAAAAACCATCAAGCTACTGGGCAGAGCCGATAAAAACCAGCATTGATAAAAGCAATCATAAAAGCAAATCGCACACAAAGGCTAGTACGTAGTGTACGGGAAGATTCCCATGAAGGACCAGCAGTGTGCCAGCTCTGAAGGCATGCTAACAATTCCACCAGAAGTTTGTGACATTCTTGGACGTGCTGTTCACTTTAGCAGCAGGGAGAGTGTGTTCAGTCAGTATGGGCTAACAGGGTGCAGGGAGCTGATGGAACTGGTCTTGATGGGAAACAGCACCAGTTTTATTTGAGCAATCAGCCTAATTGGATTTATAGCTAGAAACATCTTTTAATGGGGAAAAAACACAAGTTCTGAAAGAACTGACATTAAATCAACCAAGAGTCACTTGTTAGAGGACATGTTTCATAACAACACATAACTACTTATTCGGCTGGCAACAATTAGAAATTCCATTCATCTGATGAGTGCTCGAATAATAACATCAACAAGGGTGATATTTACAAAAAGCAAACAAAGTGTCATGGTTACTGTCAAACATTCGCTCATGATGCTTTAATCGGGCTGTTTTGTCCAGTTTGTGTTCTCACACCCACACACTTGCCTTACACAGCCTGTGCAATCAATTTTTTGGGTGCTAAGAAAACAAATGAAAAGTTTTTACCATTTATTAATACTTTTTAAATTAACCACCCTGTTTGATTTCTCCCTCTTTTCTTGTAACTGTCATGGTGACAATGCTCCTTTGAGGTGAGTTAAAGAGCTGGGAAAAAGGGGCTCTTGAGGCCGAGGCCACGGAGGCAGCCCCATGTTGGCCGGAAAACAATGCTGTTTTGGAGAGCCAGAGCACTGGACTTAAATGAAACCTGGTGGGAGGGTACAGAGGGGGGAGGCCAAAACTGGACACATCAGTTATTAGGTCAGCATTGAAGGGAGAAAAGAGAGAGAAGGAGAAAAGGGAGAGAGAGCATGAGGCAGCATGTGTGGTGGAAAGTCCTGAGCTGTATTGGTAAAATGACACTGGCAGATCCAAGGGGTTTCTGCTGCTGCTTAAACCATCAGCCCTCCAACCTCCCTCTGTCCCTCTTCCTTCCCCCATCTGTGTCTTCCGCCTGGTGATGAAACATTCAGACAGGGCCAGTGCCAGGGTTTAGCATTTCCACAGTGCACGTCAAGGAAAAAGTCAGGTTTCTGCACAGAGGCTTGCACATTTTTACAGTTACCTGTGCATTTTCCCTTCTGTTTGCAAACTACAGAACATAGTGTCCTCTCCTGCTTATTTTTGGAGCGGCGCTCATTGATTCAGGCAAAGTCCAACCAAGTGAAGTGGGGCCGGTCGGTGTGACATGCTATAGGGTAAAGAGAAAGAAGAGTGTAATGTACTCACTATAGGGGACAATAGGACTCAGCATTCTGTGGAGCTGGTCTCAGTAAGGAGGAATGCTGTTTTGTGAATGCCAGCTAAGGTTAGCGTCCGTCCGGCTGTAGTCCATCACTTGCATGAGCTTGCACTGACAACAGAACAGCCCTGTGAGTGAGTGAGAGAGAGAGAAAGAAAGAGAGAGAGAGCGAGAGAGAGAGGTGAGGCAGTAACAGGCTGCTGCACAATGTCTGGACAAACACTCGCATGTCAACCAACCCTTTCACACAAGCTCACACAGCAACACAAACCTAAACACACACACACACACAAACCAGTATTCACCCAGAGTATGATAGAATTACTGACCAACCTGAGAACCCTATCAGTGTAACAAAAACAGAGTTCACACGGTCTGCCAAATTGACGCACACAAGGGTATTCATTATAGGCAAGCATTAAGCTGATTGTGAAGCTGTGTTCAGCCTCTAAAGAGGGCTTTCTAAATCTGCCTCACAAAAAGACTCATGCATACCATTTCTCCGTGCACTGGGGCAATAAAGACTGCATTCTTAGCAGACCAAACACTTTTGGAGCTGCACAAATTGCAGAGGAAAAAATGTTTCCTGTAATGACCAAGTTTCACTTTTCAAGTTACCTAAAAATGAATACACCTCTGTTCGAGATGTACTGAAAATTTAAATCATGCTTTTCAAAAAAACAAATTAATTCAAACAACTATGTTTGTCGATTTTGAAAGGTAAGGCAAAATGAAATATCATCTATCTCGAAATATTTATCTATCTCTGGTTTGGGTTGTAAATGGCAAATTTTAATCATGAACAGATTAAAGACAGTTTAATCCTCCAGTTTCTATTGTTTTATTCTGATATGAGGCACCTCTCTGAGCAAACCTATGAGAATAAAAGAACTGTCTGAAAATGTTGTTTTTTCATAACAACCATTCGGATTATTTCTCAGTTCTGTGAGACACGAAAGCACAATTATTATCTACATTGTTGCTAAATTGCTTAAGAAAATATAGTGTAAAAACAATAGAGAGTTAACTGATTGTTCTTTAAATCTGTAGAAACAACTCAACTATATAAAACAGTTTTTAACAATTAGTAATGCAACATTATGGCATTTACTGCTTTTGCACATTATTGCAGAGACTATATTTTTTAGTATAAATAAAAATAAACAACACGTTGATAACCAATTTACAGTCACTCATGTACAATTCATATGGATGAGAAATTACACAATGACCACACGGCTGTCTGTGGACACCAACAGGCTTCACGTACACACTGCCTTTGATTACGACCCTCTCTGCTCTAACTGACAGTCAACTTTTAACACTCAGCCCAGAATAACTAACTTCACTGCAGCAGCAAACCACAGCTGCCACTTAAAACAAACACAGAGGCTGAGAGGAGAAGGCAGAGTAAGGTGGTTTGGTTTGCTCAGGGAAATGTCTCATGGTCAGTGCCCAAAGAGGAGAGCTGCTACAACTCGCTCAGCTCCGGTCCTCCTCCAACTTCAGCCAACCAGCGGAGCCAAGTCAAACAGCAGGGAGAGCAGCAGGCTATGACAGCAGATCAACACAGAGATGCAGAGAAGACAGTCTTACCTATTCATGCCTGCATGTCCTCCATCAGATCTGAAAGCGCTATGATAATCCCTGGAGCAGACCGGATCCGTGTGTGTACTGCTATGATTTTTTTCCACATATGGGGCACAACTCCACTCTCCCTCCCTCCCTCCCTCCCTCCGTCTCTCTACTTCTCTCTCTCTCTCTCTCTCTCTCTCTCTGGCCAGTGATAACAGAGTGAGCACTCAGCTCCCCTCCCCCATGGATCTCCCATCCCCATCCCCCTCTCCCTCCCCTTCTTCTCTCTCTTTATGCTAAAAGTATTTAAGTAGGGAGAGAGAGAGAGAGAGAGAATGAGGGGAGGGCAGCAGAGAGGGTGGGGGACTGACCAATCATGTACTGAAGCTTGGACACAGATGACAGTGGAGAGAGAGAGAGAGAGTTTTTGGTTGGAGGGAAATGACCAGGGTAAGTTTAGTTTGCCCTGGGAGGATTAAGAAAGAGCTGAAGGAACAGATTATGGTGAAAACACACTGAGGAACAATCTCTTATTTCTTCTCTGACTGACTAAAACAGATGATGACCAAGTTATTTGAAAAATGTAACTCATTACTTACCACTCATTAAAAAGTAATTCCATTATTTAACTAATCACTCAAGGGCAGAGAAAATATGTTACATTAGTTGTTACATTATCTTCTTCGCTACTCCTTTCCTTCAAAGATGCCTTCCAACAATTCCAAAGACGCCACACCCACACGTCATAGCTTCTGCATGCAACACGTTTAGCAATAGGAAACAAGACAATGTGGTTTAGCAAGAAACAGTACTGAAACTGATTGAGCTAGCTCAACCCCTGGTGACTGCACTCCAGAAGCCCTGTCTTCACATAGATAGCCCTGATCCAGGACCATCATACCAATGCTTCATTTCCACTGCATAGTACAGTACGGCTCGACTCGACCCGCTTGGAACAGTTCTTTTTTGGTTTTGGATAGTACCTGGTACTTTTTTTGTTATTACCTCGGTCGAGGTTCCAAGCGAGCTGAGCTCATACTAAAAGGTGATTGGTCAGAGAGAATTGTCACTAGAATTGTCACTTAGGCGACACGGGATATCCTGCACAAACCCGCCATTTTTAAATAGCCAAGCCATCAATAGCGACCGTAACTTCTTTTTAATTCACTGGACCTAGATTTTTAATAACATGCAAAGTTTGTCTCCTTGTCACGGCAGTTTCATGTGGCATCGCTATGATGATCAGCTAAGAATCCCACCTACATTGTTGGGGTACTTTCTGCAGTGGAAAATGAAACCAACAAAAGTACCTACATGGTACCAAAAGCGTGTCGAGTCAAGCTGTACCATGCAGTGGAAATGAGGATTTAGGCTCATGAAATGCATTACAGGAATAATCTTTTTAACAACTTATAAGGTGGGGGGGGGGGAACAGCATCAGACGGGTGCAAATTAACAACAAAACACGATTTACGTCGACCAAGAAACCATTAAAGTCATAACAAACCAGGTAAAATCAGAGACGCTGCAGGATTTCTTCCTCACCTCTTCTGGCAGCACTAACTTTTCAAAGAGAACTGAATCCAAAACCTATAGTTCTAGTAAACACCACAATAAATAGTGTTAAATATACTTGACGTGTTTATGATCCAATATTCATGTCACTCATGTTCAGAGCTTCATCTATCTCATGGTCAGGTGCTGTTTCCAGTTACATTTACTTGCTCTTCACACACAGCTGTCAGGCTGTTTTTAGCACCACACTGAGGGCCACATGGCCTGGTCATCTCCTCCTGTTACACGGAGCCGGTACTCCAGTCGAGCTTCCCTGTTCGCTGCCGCACAAGCTACCGGATGCCACCCACACACACATAAAGTCCACCACAAATATTCATATACAAGTGGGCACACAGAGGGAGCGGACCACCTGAAAATAGAGTGGGACATTGTGATCATATGTTTGGTGTCCTGAGTATCCCATGCACTTAATCATATGACAGCATAATGGAAAGTGTTTGCTCTCAGAGTAGCCTGGCGGTCTGCTGACATGAAATTAATCATGCTGTACTGTAGCCATGCTAGTTTGTGATGTTGTCTGGTGATAGAACTTTCTCACATTCATCATTAAAAGGGTTATTTTGGTTCTTTACGTCTTATTTTCATAGTCTTTTCTCATTCCTATCGATAATGTTAACGTTATACTCGTCAAGTTAATCGGTAAGATCTAGGAATGCTGCAACATTTCTTAAAAAGAAATCAGTTGGGGCAAGAGATATGAGCAGTTTTAAAGCAGTTTTAAATAAAACCTCATGTTGGTCAAACTTATATGGAAGATAAAATAGAAGTGAACTGTCCATTTTATACATCCGTCAGTTTACCAACCAACTTCCTGGTTCTACTTTGACCTACCTTGACGTGCAGTTTCCTGAGGAATGGTGGCTTGTTTTCAAAGTATCTGATCGCCTCACCACTCATGTTTCTTTCCCTGTCAGACTTTCTTGTATCAATGTCAGCGTGTTCACAGGTCTGAGCAATTACTTTAGTGAGAAGATTGTTATAACAGATGGAACGGATGGCCCAAACTACAAAAATAAAATCCAAGTTGTAATAAACTGTAATTATCCTTTATACACATGGCCTCTGAAAATTCTCTTGTAGACATGTGGGTTGAGCTATTTTAGGAGATGTCCCAGTGGTCAGTGACATGGCTCAAATTGGAATGTAGGGCAATACATTCATAGGAAGAAACATGGCAACTCATTAGAGTGGCTACAAAACTTAACATACCCAGTGAGCCCCAGTTCAGAACCACAATATTAGATGTTTTCCCTAATATGGGATCCTCAATAGATTTGCTAATGGTGACTCTGTGGGGGGTTAGGTGAGGGTACGGTTGAGTAGGGATGTTGAAAGCAGACAACTCTGGCGCTCTCTCTATCACTCTATTGCCTTATTAGTGCTGAGGCAGCAGTGTGTGGACACAGGCAGCCTGCTGAGCCCAGCACTACTGAAGCACAAAGACTTCAGGGCCCCAGGACACGAGATGAGACAAAGACTGAAAGAGAGTTTAGAGGCAGACACAGAGCAGGTACACCTGCACAGACTAGTTTCTGTGTCACGAGTGATTTTGACAGGTGTCAAAAAAGATCCCGCCCACTTCTCGAACATGCATTAAGATATTTCTGCACATGTGTGACAGCTCAGGCTCCCCAAACATCCAGAGGACATTCAGTCCAGCGGACAATGGGGGACATGGGTTACTGTCAGGACTGGGAGGTTGTGTAGGTGCCAGGTGGTTGGAGGTTAATGGAGAGATATGAGAGGTAGACAAAAGAGCCATGGCAGGCTGAAAAGGACTCCTGAATGGACAGAGGGTGCAGGTCAACACACTAGTGTTTGACCTCATACTTCGGGGCATGTCAACTCAACACCTCCAATCAGCAGGTTGTTCGCCCAAAGATGAACTGTGTTAGCGGGTCAGCTGGTTTCATTGAGCCAAACTGATGAATCAGGCTTATATTTAATTAGGTTAAATGAAAATCTGCATGCAGCACAACCCCACAGGGTGATTAGCTAAGCAAAATATCATGCTTAACGGCTGTATGCAAATATTTCCTCGTCTGAGAGGGAGTAAGTCAAAGTTATAGTTCTACTATCAAAGTACAGTAGGATCGACCTCCTGCACGCCTTCACACCTAACATCAGAAAACTGGCATGGACAAAGTTACTTTAAACCGTAAAATCTCGACGCTAGTGCAAAGCTCTAGGCCATGTGTGTAAGGACAGAGTGGTTGGGTGCAGCGAATTATAAATATAAATAGGAGGGGTGTGGTGATCAATATATTTTCAGCCAGTCACATTACATGTCTCATACCACTCAAAAAACTGGAAATGCACGGCCCAAAGAATGTATGTAAATTATGTAACCAGTGAGACTCTTTGCGTTCGTAGCATTAATTATAGCACAAGCTGTCGGGGCCAATAAACATGTTATTTCCTGTCAAAGTTTTAAAAACATACTTGCCAATCAGCTGTTGTTCAGGTAATTCAGCAAATTTCATGAACAGCTGAAGCTGAGTATTAATTACATAGTCAGACTTTTGACTACTGACATGAAGTCTGCAAAAACCCATTAAAAACCCTCAAAAATGTTTGCAGACTTCCAGAAAGAATAAGATTGAACCAATGCACCTGTGTTATTAAAGGAAGTCCATAGACACTGTAATTGACATTGTAGATAACCATAGGGTTGGAGGCTTGGGAATCTGATCTGGAGGCTATATGAACTGAGTGGACCAGACCTCAGGTATAAGACTTAAGGTCTGACCTCTGGAGGCTAATTGTTTCCATGACTGTGAGGACTGTGAGGAACCTCCCCCCCATGACAGCATCTCAAAGCTCAATGAAGCACGAGTGGTTGAAAAACAATCCACTGACACTCCTGAAAGGTACCTATGCTGAAGAGTGTGTGTAAGGATTGTGCATGCTTTTACATATCCACAAACAATCCACAAATGTCTGTGTGTATGTGTGTGTGTGTGTGTGTGTGTGTGTGTGTTTGT
>LKNJ01003169.1:0-17834 GCA_002120245.1 Maccullochella peelii | reverse complement strand
AGTGTGTGTGTGTGTGTGTGTGTGTGTGTGCGTGTGTGTGTGTAAGAAAGAGATGGATGGGGGGGTCAGCAGGATTATTAGTGGGAGGTTCAGCTGTTTATTATTCCAATTCTATCTCTAACAGCTGAAAATTGGAGAATTAGGCGGCAGCCCTAAGCAACCTGGGGATCAGTGCAGAGGGGTTAAACCCTGTGGCATGGCTCCACACACTGAGAGCGCGCTCAGATACTGACGCAGCACATACACACACACCACAGAGGTCATTCACAAAACTTAACAGACACATCAGATTTACCGCTCTGAAGTGATAAGACACTCACAGACTTCACAGGTCGATTAATAGCTTCACACTTCAGACGTGGGTGAGCGTTTGAAGAACACAAGGCTATGTTAGTTGGCTGCTAAAAGCTTGAGGTTTTGTTGAAATTCTATTGAGTTTCCTCTTTCAAGCTAGAGCAATGTTTCTGCAAAGCCTCATAACACAATTCGGTATTTGTAGCATTTCCAGAGAAACTCTTTTCACCTTGCCTTTATGCTGCTGATCATTACCTGTGACTGGAGAGGAACTACAGAGAAAGCCAGCCAAACAATCACTTTAAAAACGTTGGAACCCCAGCTATCCACATCTCAATACATCCTTTGGACATATGGACTTTCTCTGTTACATACGCAGTTGGCATGTGCCTGTAGTGTCAGGGGGTCTCTTGTCACGTCCATGCATGTTGTTAATCTGGAGAGGGACATGTGACACTGGGAACTGGGAAACCTGAACTTTCCATGCCATGCAGGCATGCAGTCTGAGGGCATTGAAACAGGTCTTTGGACAGGGAGTTGAATTTAGATTTTAAATGGGCTTCTAGTTATTTCAAATTACAATCTGTGTGGGCATTTTGTGTTGTTTTAGTGTCTTAGGTTGTAACAGGTAGACAAACTAGATAAAGGAGAGAAGGTGCTGACAACACTCAACCCTGATGCAGTCGAACATTAACGCCAGATGTGGACATCTTCATCAGCTCTGTGGATCAGTAATTGTGTTTGCTGGCATTTGGACTGTAGCTCTTAATGCCGCTCACGTCAATTTAAAATGAAAAGAGCTAAAATCAGGGGAAAAGAAAAGCAATTATGGTGTACATAGTGAGTGCGCTCGTGGATTATTCCTTAATGTTAACAGTAGATTAAAACCTATTAAAATGTGTGTGAGTGTGTGTGTGTGTGTTGGCGTGTGTGCACCCTTTCAGCCTGACAACTTTAAGCTGTAATTAAAGACAGTGAGCTAATCCTCTAGCTGCAGGGCCTAACACTAGTTACTATCAATAAGACACTAAACATGATTTAACCTCAGAGTTCCCTCAATCCAGCTCCAACCCCTGAACTTTGTGTGTGCACGCACACACGCATTTAATGCTGCCATTTTACCCTTGAATCTACAGAGGCATGCTTTTATGCTCTTAATCAAATAAAAAATCATTGATATATGCAGTATACTGACATATACTAGAGTCACACTTCTCTTCATGTCCTACAAATGAGGGCAGGTTGATCAAAAATGATAACTGATGCAAAGAACCTTGCTTACTGAGGCAAGTTGTAATTTGATGCTACAACAAGTCACTGACATTAATTTGCAAAAATGCTTACTTAATGAAGATGATTTCCTTAAATAATGGCATGCATCTATTCACTGTGAATAGGTCAGCTGCAAATTGCATGAATGTATTCATTATTTCAAATATCTTCCAATGGATTCACTCTTTTGGCATTAGGCTTAACGATGACTCACAGAGCAGCCCGTGCACTTTCAGCCTACTCAGCTGGTTCAAAGAAACGTTATCCTTGGAGTGTACAGCCGTACACTGGCAAGCTGGTATTGAAAACTGACAATCGAAAGAGACTGGCTTTTAGTGACAAGCACCTAGCAGCAAAAATTGCCAACTTTGTCACCTTGCTGTTCCTAAAAATGTTACTACAGTTTGGTGCAGCTGTGTGTCACAAGTTATCACAAGTAAGAACATCTCACTGTTAACTGAGATGAACCTGTGGCTTGTTTTCTATAAAATAATCTATAGAATATTGATCAAATTACCTCTATCTGGCCACTAGAGTGGTACAGGTAGGTGTGAATAAAATCTCACTTAATTATGGCTCAATCGCCAGCAGCAGAACCAGCAGCTATTACGTGTTTGTGGCAGAAAAGACTTCAAAATTGATTTAATTTTGAAAAGACAATTCGTATACATGCAGGGCCAGCATGAGAGAAATCGATGTTTGCCATGTGCATGCAAAATAGAAGAGTGTGAGCGAGTGCATCCTGTAACTCTATGACTTCACTGGGAGGAAATAGGAAATATGAGTTTTATAAATAAGACTGTGGTAAATTGTGTGTGTGCGCATCTGTGTGTGTGCGCATGTACATACTGCATATGCGTGGAAGTTTGAGTGTAATAAAGAGTGGTAATAAAGAGAGGAGAGGTGCTCAACCCAGACCACACAGAGCCTGGAAGAGACACACACACATACGCACAGCTCTAGATAAGTGAGGAGCTGTCTGCTGAATTAGATGGGATATGTCAGGTAATGTGTAACCACTCCAATTTTCTTTCAAACTCTGGCTTCCTAAATTTTTTAATGACTGAGACCAAGTCATTGATGTAGTACATTTTCAGCTCAGAATTGGTGAACCAGTCAGGCTCAGCCTCAGGAAAAGGAATTAGTTTCCCCTTACGTGATTGTCACAGACTCCAATAGTTCTTGTTGGTTTATTGGTCCCACTATTTTCCCGTCCATCAACAGAGGTTGGTAGGGAGCTTATGGCTATTCTCCACTCGTTATTAAACCTTTTCTCCAGGGTCTAACTCATGCCCAGTGTTCAGGGAAACAGGGGCAGCAGAGCGGGCCACGGCTCACCGGGGTGTCTTTTTTAAAGTGTCCAGCCTGTTGGAGAAGACCTGGACAAAGCAGGAGCCTGGTGAAAGCTGCCTGTTGTCCACCTAATCCTAGCTATGCCCCCGTCTCCATTGACAACGCAAACCCGAACAATGGTCTCTTTCAAGAGTCGATCTCTTCACTGACACACTGACATAGCAACAATAGAAGACGACACCTTGTCCATGATCACACGTGCTTTCTTCACAAATGATACAGGAAGAAAACTGCATCTGTAAATGACTGTCAAAAATAAATAGCGTTTTCCTCTAAGAAAATCTCTGGGAGGAGAAATGTGAAGCCACAGGCACATGAGATCGGTCTTCCATATCTTCACTGATGAATGCAATAAACAGAAGCCTAGCATAGCCAGATGTACCAGACCAAAGGGTGAAATAGGCTTCACCGTGTAGTCTGAAAATGATTTCTCTTCTTCGAGATCAGCTTTTCTGGCCTTGCTTTTTCTTTTCCTTTGAACACATTTGCTGACCAACAGAAAAGGAAGATGAATGCTTCCATTTCAGATGCAGAGGCCCCCTTCTCTCATCTTCTTCGATCCAGATTTCACATTAAACTTGTAATAGCATGTGACCCTGCAAGGCACAATTCTCATTCAGGTGGGCCATGTTATATGAATGAGATATGGTGAAATGCCAATATTTATGCACATACATTCGCATTCTGAGCCTTTCTCATCATTGCATCTACTTCAGTACTAAAGGAAGAGCAGCTGTCATTTGATACATCAAATTATACTGTGGAATACACAAGCGCGTACATGTGCATGCACATGCACAAACACTAAATCCTTCACAAACCACAGCCACGAAATGTACAACTGTACCACACTGTCCAGACACTGGTTAGCCTGTAATAGGCTTCTCCTCACTGCTCTGTGCAGCCCTATCCAGCCAGCTGGCTGCAGCTACAGTTGTTGGGAAGGTCATCTGTCAAGAGACTGAACTAGGCTGTGGCCGTTTGGCATCCCCTGGAGGTCTGCAGAGAGAGGAGAGGCGTCTCTGAAGGACACTTTCCCTTCTCTCCTGTGCTCTAATTCAATCGTTCTGACAGGGTAGCGGTGTCCCACTGTCTGCCAACCCATAATCTCTGTGTAATTGAGTTCCCAATCAGCCATCCATCAATAATGCATCTGGTTCCACGAGAGAAGAGACGACCACACTGCTCCGGCCCTCTGCACGCAAGAAGGAGACAGGATTCTGCTCTGACTGGCCAGACAGATCCTATTACTTCCTGGAGATCACTCACTACACTCTCTGGCTTGCTTCACTCCCAAACGCAGGCTACTTCAGAAATGGGATTATTATGTTATATCAGACAGTATCATGGTGGTGGGTGGTTTGCTGAAAACTTTGTTGTTCAAGACAAACATTGAGATGTTCACAAATCAGCCCACGTATCGATGGTACAAACATCAAAATGCAATGATTCAGAGCTATCAGCAATGTGTTGTGTGGTTGGATGACAGAAAATATTCAAGCAAAATGTCAAGGGACATCATATAGATATTGAAGCACTTTCATGACGCCCCTCTTATGGTGTTTTGTAAATCTTCCTTGACACAAAATGTCCGTAAAGACACACACAGGTTCAAAGTCTACCCACACACTCCACTTTTCAATTGCCGGTGCATGCCAACCCATCAATTAGTGACTAAGACCATGGTCCTCCAAGGTTAAACTGTACAGCCGTCTGAATGATTTTCAATTATATGACCAGGAAGCCCCCCAACAGCTCGCTGGCTCCCACCTCCCTCTCTGGTCTCACAGGGTCATTTATAATATCCAACGCCTCACATAGATAATTGTGTATCACCACCTCCACAGTGTTAGCAAAATTTTCAATTTCCGATCTTGGAGCACCTGGTATCCACTTTGAAAGCCTCAGTTTGCACCTGCCCTTGTGTTATGAATAAACTGCATTTGATGGAATATTTTGAGAAAAAAAATCTCTGTCCAATAGTATGTGTTATTAGACTTTTGATACATCTAATTCTTAGAAGGAAAATTTAGTTTTATAAAAATAGATATATAGTTTAAATGTGAGTTATTCTTTGAAATCCTAAATAATTTGTGATCATGTGCAGCTCCCCATATCTTGGTTCCATCATGCTCCCAGGATCCCTGTGGTGATGTCCCTTTACCCTTGGGTCTGCCAGATTAATGGCTCATTTAAGTCCCCATTACATTACATTAGCCCATTCAGCCGATGCATACTGTACACTCCCCAGCAAATAAATCACATCATGAAAATATTAATCAATCTCAATAAGTGACTTCACATAATCTGTTTGATGTTAAAGACTACGACAAAGGTTTATACTCAGAGCAGCACATTACTGTCACTCACAGGGACAGACTGACTCTAATAGCCCTGGAGCTATTGAAGCGATTGGCTTGTCATTGCAATGAGTCTATGGAGCTCAGGGAGGGAGAATATTCTTGGCATTACAGCTACCAGTAGCTAATGTATATGTATGTCTCTGTGAGAGTGTATTACACTAGTCAGTGGTCTGCACCGATTCCTGTGGTTGACTAGTTGGGCCAAAAGTCACAAAATGCCACAAAACAGCACTGCTTGCCCAAGCAAGTTTAGAAAAACGATTCTGTGCTGTATAATAGTGTGACAGCGTGGGTTCAAGAAAATTCTGTGAATTGCAGGCATGGAAAAGGCGTAGGTGTGGTTCACACCACACACCAGCACACACAACAACGGCGTTCCCAGCTGGAGGTTAATTCAATCCCAGCCCATTCCATTTTGAGGCTGCTGTCAGGCTCAGGTCTGCAGTGTGACATTGTGAGGGAGAGGTAATTACATTTTGGTCCAGTCCGGCGACTCAGCGTCTATTCAGAAGGTGCTGTCAGTGCCCTCCTCCTATAGACCACAGCCACCAGAGGACTGTCCAGCTCTGGACACACTGCTGTGGACAAACAGCTCCACTGACTGCACCACTACACTTTACAGGCTATAGAAGCAGATTTTCATGTTTACACTACAAACATTTATTACTAAACTTCCCTTTACCAGATTTTTTCAACACATTAACGCACTAACCCTGTTATGTTTCCCGTTAGATACCAGAGGCTTTACATGTTACTTCAGGTAATTAACAAGCAGAAAAATAATAAGAAAATATTAAGCTCTTCAATCCAAAAATTAACAATTACTTAGCAACCATTTAGACTTAAATTAAAAACTATTCTGTTACATGAAAATCCTAAAAGAATGTAGTCAGTCAAGTTGCTTTGGCTCTATATCAGTTTGCAACTAGCAGGCTAGAATAGACATATGGGCCTTTAATACCACAAGTCGTGCAACAGAACCGTCTCGTGACAGAAAGTGATGTTGTGGTGAGAAAGAAGTGTTTACTTTCAGTTTTCTTGAGGAGGACCCATATGACAGAACAAATGAGGGAACACACACACAGAACAGTTAACTGCACGCTGTGTATAATTATTTCACAATGAAATGCAACTGTGCTATAAGGGCTGTGGAATTGCAGTTACACACCCTGTAGTTATTATGTGCACCTGACCACAAACCTTTGTCATAGATTTACAGCTTTGCTGATGCTCTCAGTTCACGTGCGGTCATGTTGTACTTGTCCATTGTGTACTATTGATCAGGCCCTGGTGAAACTTGTGACTAAAGCTTAGTCCTATCCCAGCAGAATAAATCACAGTATTGACCCTGTGGTTATCAATAAAGGTAATGACAAACATCTGGCCCCACCTTTAATGGAATCGACAGAGTCTTCCTGGCAGTAGCCCAGCATTGGCCACACATAGATTGCCTTGATCTTTCCGGTGGGAACCCACCCTTAGTATGCAAATGAGAGGGGAGAAATGCAATCGCCATCTAAAGGTAAGCAGTGCTCCTATTGAATTAAGAGCGGAAAATCTCCATAAACACCAAAGGAAACGCCTTAAAATGTCTGCTGACAATAAGCCTGTTTAGACTAAGATTTATTCTGTCAAGGAGCTCTGACACAGTGTATCTATGTCAATGGAGGAATAAGTGAGGAGATCAAATCAATGGTCGCTCCACTGAGGTCCAGAGGTGCTGAGCTGGACTTTTGGAGCGGCCTGCAGAGGCAGCATTCTGTCCTGTGTGTGTCTTGGGTGTGTCAGGCCCAGATCTACATTAGAAAGAGAAGCAGAATGGAGTAAATGTGATTGGGCTACACAGAAATTCATCATATTGAAGGGACAGCCGCATAACTGAAAACAAAAAGCAGGTGGATACTCTGCAGGCCAGTTAGTATTTCACTGCAGATGACAATCAAAAGGAACATGCTCAAAGGACTAATAGTAAATGACATAGAATTGCACTCTATCGACAGTATTGAATTCCTAAAGGTTCAGCATCAGCAAGCAATTACAGCTCTCTATCACATACAACTTGAAATAACATAATTTTGCTCTAATGGAAATGTTACAACTGACATTTTCTTTCACCGACAAAATGAAAACACATCTGGTGTGTCACACAAAGAGAAAAGCACTCTACTTAGAGTCATGCTGAATTTATGCAAAGGTGAAATACACACAGTTTAAAGATTGATGTAAAAACAACAAAGACGGGTTGGATGTCTCAAAATGAAATGAAAGAAAATAAAGCAATAACATCTCCAGTTGTATCTTTCCTGGGGTGATCCAATGAGACAAGAGCTAGTGAAATTTTACCAGCACGTCATAAAATTCAGTCATGTGTCTCAAGGTTTCCATCATCATTTCTTTTGGGTTTCCACTTCATTTAGTGGATGGGCTGGAGCCCAGTGAGTGAGTGACTCATAAAATAAGGATGTACACACACAACATGCAGGGGGAAAAACATAAAGGTTTACTAGAACAATTCAATTATGAGAGGCTTTAGGGCCTGCTGTGTCTGGGATCACCTCTGAAGAGAAGCTGCACATGAGACATACATAGATAAAATAAAATGTATGTGTTACAGATACACAGTGTGGATTTTTCAAAATACTGTTCATCCAGATTAAAAAAGGATAAAAACACATTGACATGTAACTACAAGCAGTAAATTTCCTACCCCCCAACATAATGTCTTTGTCTAAACACAATCACTAATCTTCTGTTTGTTTTACCAGTAAAGCCAAATTGTTCAGCAGAGTAGATACACAGTACCAAACTACCAAAGGCTGAATATCTTTCACAATTTTTTGTGATTTCTTTTTATTTACGGTCAGACGAGGCAGTCCTGAACCTTCCATTTCCCCGCCAATCCTGTTACTGCCGGGATTTGTTCTGCTGGCCCTATAAAAGATTAGTCCTCGAGGAGAAAGAATGGACTTGATTAGCTAGACAGCAATTTAATGGGATTGTCAGAGGGCCTACAATAAATCAGCTTTTGTGATTAAATGGGATCTCCAGTAAAAGTTGGACGTTTCCAAATCAATAAGTATTGAATGTTTCTCTCTTTGTTCAAGGCAAAGGTAAAAAAAAAAAAGCAAGAGAAACAAAGCCAAATTTCCGGTGGGCTAATGACCCTACAGCCAGTGGTGAGAGGCAGCTTACATGTTCAGTGGGGAGGTGGAGAGAGAGGGCAAGGAGCCACTCAGCCTGGAAATGAAAGGGGAGAGAGATGGATAGAGAGATTTGTATTTAGAGTAAAGAACAAAGCATCAGGGAATAGTTGGGGCATTAAGTAAAAGCAAATGGACTTAAGCAGATGCGGATGTATAGCCATAATTGGACTGATACTGTAAAAGCTCTAGGCATTTCTGTAATGGCTAACCACAGACAGCACTGTACTCCCCCTCTCTGTCTGTCTCTGTCCATGAGCTCACAAGGATATGAGTCAGGTCAAAGAGATGAACTCCATGTGTATCTCCCTCATTGTGATTGAACACTTGGAGAAAGAGATGGGCTTTGTCTATTAGTGGGGAAAAAATGGTGCGGAGGCACAGAGTCTCCAGCCAGCCCATGACCCCGTGCAGAGACGGAGAGCTGCCCCGGCCAATTAAGCGGCAGAGCTCTGATTCCTCCATACATATTAACCACCAAACACCAGTGAGACACAGATGGTAGTGCCCATAGATCATCACACCTGGTTAAATAGAAAATATCATTGACCAACAGGGTTTTTTCCCCTGGCTAAATAGATATGGGATTTGGATTTTGCGAGGTATCACAAGCTTAAAAGATTTATTGACGTTCTGAGGTGTATTGTGCTTTATTGAAAAAACACAAAAAAAAGAGTACATTCATCAAATTATAACAAACGCTCATATAACAAAACACATCCGCATAGCCAAACATTAATGACTGCTCTCCATGGAAGTGACTTTTTTTCGTACAGTGAGCATTTTTGTATTGTCAATGTGTGGCTCTGCGGTTTGTATATTATTTGAAAAACGAAAATAAAATACTAAATAAAAGGGTGACTTTTTTCTCGTTCTTCTTGTGTAATGCTGGCTCAAGTCTGCTAACCAGCTGTATGTCTGTGGCCCTGGTCTGTATCTCGGGTGCTGTGTGCAGTGCTAAGCTCTGACTCACCCCTCCACTTCACACATCAGATCAGAGGGTTAGGAGAGCGTTCCAGGTCCTACCAGCCCGCTCTACATTCCTGCTGCTTTGATACTGGGGGGGCTCCCCCGTGTCTGTCCATCATCATCGTCTCCCCTCTCCTCCACCTCCAAACCTCCTCTAATCCCCCCCCCATAGACACACACACACCACCACTTTCTCTCTCCCTGTCCTCCCCCAGCTCAGAGGAATTCTCCAGCTCTGGACAATGTTTCATTTCTTCACAGGCCACATCTTTGATAGGTTAATGGCCCCCGCCAAGAGGAGAACATGCACTGAGAGACAGGGAGCTTTAAAGTTATATTCCCCATATTCAAGTCATTCAGGCTAAGTTTCAAGGTGTTGTGTAGGATTGCTTGTCACATTGAAACAATGTGGAATAGAATGTTCTATTTGTGGAAGGAGTATGTTGACTCCCTCTCCACCAAAGTCTATATTATTCAGCAGGCTTGGCTGGATGTACCTTTCACAGGCTTCAGCTAGGAACACAAGGACAGTGCACACTGAGCATCGTCTAGCAGCGAGAGAAAAACATTTCACACAATCCAGACATGTGCACGAGCCTGGACTCGATTCCATCTACCTATTCACCTCTAATTCTCATTAAGCCACAGCAGCTCTGCTCTTTGTCAGTGCTATTTCGCTACCTTTCACTTTGACATCATCACACAAGTGTGCACGCCGTCTATGTGGCCCTCTGCACTTTGAAGGTCTGCTCATTTTTTAGGCTGAAGGCACAGCAAACAAAGAGTGGCCATGCACACACTGATCTTTGCATCTGACAGTAAGTATTTTGCTGTGCTTGGAAAGGAATGAAAATCTCTCTAGCTGACTATAAAGACTTTGCATCGTATTGAAGACATGTATTTGAAAAGTTCCAACTTCCAACAATGTATTTCTAGTGCTCCTGCATGGTACAATTCTCATAAAGCAAAACATCTCAAATGTATTGCTCTTTACCTTTGCCCCAAGAGACGCCCCCATCAGTGGCTCTCTATCCTTGACCTCAAATACAACAGTTCTGATAGTGTTCTTTCTTACCATCTAATCAAGGACTGGTTTACACTTGGTTTGCTGAGTGAATGCTTTGAGAAGGTGATTATCCATAAGGCAACTGGGCGTGCAGAGCACCGCAGCCATCATTTTCCTTTGCAGTGTCCTGCAGTACTTCCAAAACGGCCTTTGTGTGCTCCCGGACCAACTGGGAGATGTAGTCCCTCCAGCATGCCCTGGGCCTCCTGCCAGACAATTTTGTCTTGAACACTTCCAATGGGACGCAACTGGGTAACATCTGCCCAAACCACCATGGCCAACTTCAAAGGGGCTTGACAAATGGCAATTTAGTAAGACCAATATAACTGGGTCATCGGGACCTCAAAGGACCAAAGAGTAGGAACTAGAACTGGACGATATGGCCAAAAATTGTATCATGAAAAAAAAATTCATATCAGTAGATATCGATAATTATCATGATAAATGTCAAATCATTATTTCTTTAAAGTTTAAAGGCTGATTTTTGCTCCTGAGTGAAAGTTGAAGAAACCATATGGTTAATTGTAGTTTTAAACTATTTTTTATTGTTAGAACCTTTTGTACAGATGGTTTTAAACATTTTGTAAATGTTTGTGTGTTTTGTTTTTGTCATAAGGCACGGTGCTGGAAAATGCTGATACGATAGTTTGCTGCTGGGTAGTCGCATTCAACTCCAAGGTGAATGGAAGACTAGGACAAAACACCTGCTAGGCAAAGAACAGGCGCACAGCAGACCAATGTCGACCTACCTCTGGCCCTCATAGTCCAGTTATTTACTACAGTAAATATAGTTTTACTGTAAAACTGTACACAACATCATAACTGGCATCAGGGTCAAGGAAAATTAAAGTCCAACCACTATGAAAAATGTAAAATGTGTTTAAACAGCTAATGGTGGCCCAACACTAGAGGATAATTGGGCAGATTTTGGGTCCGATTTGCCCGTCCCGACAATTGCAGGGATGTTTCCGATTCGAGGCTCGTCTGACAGATTACCTGCCTAAGTGATCCTGTAGTGTGGGGGGTTTACAGACATAATCTTAATGTTACCGACAGGATCAGGGTCTCCTCAATTTTGAAGTAGTGTGAAAGGAACAGCGATGGAATACTGAACAGAAACAATAGCCAATGAGAGCGAGCTGACCGGGAAGTGTTACCAACTGGACTAACCAACCTGGGTAACTTTATTCCCAACTCACCTCCAGCTCACACTGCAAAATGTATATAGCCATGCTGATTCCGCCTTCTCAGCCATGACTTCATCCACAGTTTGATTATATTTTTTGTTTTTCGGTGCAAAACATAGCATACACTGTGTGCAACCAGCTGACAACGATAGTCCTCCGTGTTTGTTTTTTTCTGAAGTCACATTTGTTCTCGCAAGTTTCTGTGAGATTTGTGAGAATCACCACTCTAAAATCGCTTAGTATAAATTCCAAGTGTGTGGTCCTGCATCTTGACTGAATCGTCTTACGATTAAAATATTAAGAGTCAGTTAAATCTGTCATATTGTCTGTGGTCTCCCACGTTTTTAAAATCAGTTAAGATTTGAAAATCCTGTAGTGTGCACCAGACATAAGAAAACTCCCTCAAAGTGCAAAGTAGATGGAGAGCAGTAGAGAATTAGGTTGAATGAAGTGGTGCATTTGAGCTTTATATAATTGTTTGACATTGCATAACATGTAAACAAGGGAATTCATCAAACATGAAGGGGAAAGCAAAGCAAGAGAGGGTTAGTGCACAGCTGGATCACCGTGGCCGGCCACTGACCTTCAGGTGCCATTTAAGGGACAAGTCCATGATGCTACATTCACAGCCAAACCCCCCTTCCTCTCCCTACCTCTGCCTGTAATAGCATGGCTTATTGTCATTTTCAGCTTTAGGACATTTCATGATAGCCATAGCTATGATTGTAGACCAGGCCAGTGGCAGCAGCGGCATGGCTCAATACGTAAAACAAGGCGCAGGCTGACCCTGAACCAGCCCCCATGCTATTGGCTCAACCACGCAAGAGAAGAACGAGGGCTGGTGGACAGGCAAGATTATGGCAGAAGAGGTGCGAGTGTGGGTTAATGTCAGGTGTTGTGAGCAGGTTTTAATATAGATGGTCAGCTAGGATGTGATAGGGGATAATTGCTTTTGGGCTTGTCACAGATGGTGCTGGTTGATCTGTTAACTATGGCCAGGCCAGAGCTCTGTCAAGGACATTTTTACTGCTCTGATCTCCTTATCTCACCCTCGCAATGTCAATCACAACTAGTCTAGAGGTATGACAATACATGTAGTTCATTCCCTTTTCTGTATTATTTTCTTTGCTGAACAGTTACAGTGTCACAGCATATAAATATGTATTATGGCTGATTATCAAATCTAGTGGAAAACAGCATCTTGTTCAACAACAATTCTTACAGAACAGCCACACTTTTCTACAAAGAAAGTATGTGTGCACAATAATCTGATTGTTCTTACTCTTATTCTTATTCTAATTAACTGATCATGAACTGCAGTAATTTAATTCCCATAGTTTTCAAAGCTGCAACTTCCCACACAAAGACTGAGGTCCAAAACGCTAAACGACAAAATAGTACATGCTAAACTGAGAACAGATTTACTCCAATCGTAGGCTAATGCTGAAAGTAGAAAGCAGGGAAAAATATAATATATGGAATTAAACAATATCATCTATTTTGCATAAACCTTTTAACTGTTCCACTGCCTCAACAAAGTAGACAGTGAGAATGTATAGACACTCCATTGATATCTGTGTCAGTGATTTATATCACATTGTATACAATAGGAATGTATGTGTAAACACAGCTTTTAGTGAAAGTTTAGTTTACTTTACTTTATTTCACCAGTATAATCCACTCAGTATCAATACTGCTTTCCAATGAGTCCTGGGTACATATATTAAAAACATAGCAAGCCCTTTTGCATTCCACTACATTGGCACTGCAGTAATGCAATAACATTTACAGACATAATCCTACATGCTATGGTGAACTGTATTTTTAAACCTTTGGCAAATCATCCTAATCCTATACTCTAATACGGTGGAAAATATAAAAGTAAACCACACAACTTAACTGTAGTTCACCTATCATGATTTGTGTCAGCTATTTTACATGATTTATCTTTTAATTACTGCATTATAATAACTGAAAGTCTATATTCATATATTTGGGTGCATGTAAACATTGTTACCGATAAAAGCAGTTTTATTGTTATAGCTATACCACAGCAATTCTTCCACATGCTATCACACTTATACAAAGACAAACCAACAGCAGTCAAGCATGCATATACAGAAACAAAGACAGAAAGCAAGAGTGACAGGGCGCAGCAGCAGAATGATAGAGGTCGGCGCTTGCCTCTCAGAGATATTCCAAGCGGCCGCCCTGTCAGAACACGCCCCGCATGAGGTCTCTCAAGGCGGAGAGAGAGCTGTCATAACAGGACGCCTGGAGGGCCGTTCGATCAGACAGACATCAGACAGCTCTGAGAGGTGTTAGACACACACAGGACCTCTCTGCATGTGAGTGGTCCTGGTTATAGCCACAGAGTACAGTCCTGCTGACAGACAGCCATCAGTCAGGGGCCTTTATCTTTCTCTTTCTTGTCTTTTTTCCCTTCTTTCTCTCTCGTTTTTCTCCTTCCTCCAAGAGAGCACCGGGAGGGAGGGAGCACCACTGACAGGTTTACTTAAATATTTATGCTGACAGGGAAAAGACAAGAATGTTATCTCCAACAAGACGTGATTCCATATCAACACATGCTCTGACTCAGCCACTTACATGAAACATTTGCTTTCTAAACGCCCTTCACCTTCTCTTAGACCTAGTTAAAAAGGTATGTGAAAAGATTGAGAAGATTGGTATGCAGCTGCTTTAATCTGGTTTTGTGGATATTAAAATAATCTGCAAAAATGTCAAGGCAGGAATCAAGACACTATTACATTTTTTAAAACACATCTCCCAGCTCCTCTCTCCAACCACATGAAATGACTTACACCACCTTCACCTTATTCATGCACACTCTGTCCTGTTGTTCACTCTTTGAATTAATTTGGCCCTCCACTTACAAAACACAGATGGACTGGTGTTACAGTGCATTGGGCCCCCCGGGGACACGTGTGCGAAAATGAGGCAGCACTGTACACAGATGCCACATCTCATGTGAAGCACATCCCATTAAAGGAGGGTGGACAGCTTCTCCAATCAACAGATCACCTTTTCAAACAGCCCTTTGTTCCCCGACCCCCAGCAGCTGGCAGCAATTAGCTTCCAGGACAGGACACAGCAGTCCAGCTTGCCAGTCAGTCCATTATGGTGCAGGGCTGAGTGAAGCATGGGAGTGGAATCACAAGCACCCGGGGCTGTAAATTAGATCTGAGATATATGCTGTGGAATCTCTACTCCCAAATCATGCACACCTAACTTGGACATGTTTCAAAGCTGGTCATACCCAAAGCAGGACAACAGCACACATTTAGTCAACCCAAATTAGGCTACAGGGGATTTGGTGTATACCATAGTTGAGATACTGGTCTTCATTCACAGCTGGTTTTTGCTTTGTCAAGCTGGCACAGCAGAGGTGATGAGTTCAGTTTGCCCTGTGGACTGCCAAGTTTCCCCTTGAAAAGTCTTGTTGCTGACAGCAATAATAAATTGCAATCTGACCAATCAATTGTAGACCAGCTTGAACCCCTTAAGTCCTTAAGAATGAGAGGCTGGGGAAAAATCAATTTGCAATTTACATCAGGCTGATGAGTGTTGAAAACACTGAGAAAGAGACAGCTCCAAGGATCCAAGTATAATTACATCCTAGCCAGTGCAGAGCTGTGGCCCTAACATCATCATGGGTTTGATAATCAATGGTACTGAGTAGAACTCACAGTACCTAAACTGCTGTTGTTTATGTGCACAGACTGCTCACCACACTGCCACATATCACACAGGGGAAGTGATTTGTGTCGCATCAACGGGCAGTAAGTGTGTGATGACAACCTCTTAGGGGCCGGGCTTCCTGGAAACATGGCTACCTGGCTGAAACACAATGGTACTGGTGGGAAGAGGACACCATTGGGGTTAAGGAGTATATTGAGCCGGGATGGTGTCTCAGGTGCCAGAGGCTACTGCCATGTTGTTGTTGAAGCCAATGGACTCACATGTGGCGAAATCAGATCTGTGGGAGTGCCAAGAGAGCGCTGGACTGTGAGGCTTTTATCTTATATGCAGACCAGGATGGGGAGTGCAAGAATCGTTTCCATTCTCTGTCTCTCACTTGCTCTAACAAACACACATTCATGCAAAGAGCGCAGCGCGCAGCTAGAGACAGAGCCAAAAGTCATAATGAAAAACTGAAACAGAGGGAGGTGAATTAATAGGCGCAGTTTCAACTATGTTTTCTAGTGGAGAGACAGAAAGAAGAGGCAGAAAAGGGAGTAGACTCGAAGGGTTAAATGTTGGCAAAAAGCGGGGAGGGGACAAAAGGCCCATTGTAAGGGACAGAAGTGTCCCCGGAAAGGAGGGGAGAGAAAAGAAAGCCACCACTGGCTGGTCCCCCGGACCCATTGTAAGCAAAGGGGAGTGCAGCCACGCATGACAGATGTCCCTGGCCATTGGCCATTGTATATGGACTCTCTAGGTGGGGATGGGGTGCTGTGTGGTGCAAGAAGTTAGCCTTACTAGACACTGCTCTTCCCACTGGCCTGTCATTTATGGTACTGCACTTACCAAGACATTTTCATGCGAGTGTATAAACATATAGTCATTAGAACAGCTGTATGCATGCACAAAAACAAATTCACTGGTACTACATGAGTCACCAAGAACACTACATGAAACCTGACATTCACCAACTTAGAAATCAATCAAAATAAGATCAGATGCATTTATATTGATTTGAATGGCTTTAAAAAACAGCACTCACATTTTATTTCAGCCTCAGGGCTGTGAAGCGAAAGCAATTACTAAAGTGTTAAGTGAAGCACAGGTGAAAGCTTTTCGAAACATAAAGAGTTGAGGTAAGCTGTTTTTACAAAGCAGTGACGTTTTGCATTCCCCATTCAGCGGCCCACCATGTGGCAGACCTACAGAGGCGGCTGGTCGTGCTGTCAGTCACAGCAACAGTGTGCCAGTGGGAAGTGAGCGCAACAATGGCCATGTCTGGTTAATGGGTGAGAGAAATAGCAGACAATTCTTCATTTCTATGCCTTACTACCACACTGTCTGTTCTCTGTCCTATTCTTCTCTTATAGCCTCAACCACATTCTACCAACATTCGCTCACTCAGACTCCAATCAGTCACCCCACCCCCGCCTGCCTGTTAACATTCATTTCAAAAACACACACCACACACACACACTCGCATTCCAATGCATAAGCATGAGAGAGTGGCAGAGAGATATCTCTAAACTAAGTGGAAAATCAGTTTGAAAGCAATGAATGTTTACCTGGCAGATCAACAGCTGTTAAATCATTTGGTGAATTATAATTAAAACAGTGCTGAGGCAGGGCTGCTGCTGTATCAGCCAGGAACCCTCTGTCGTACTGTCCGAAGCCTTGTTGCCCTGACCCCAAACTAAACACTGCATCAGCACAAAACCACCAATTTTGCCACTCGTGGGGGTGGGGGGACATTTCCAGGTCATTATGAACAATACACGTGCAACTTCCACATACAAGCAAAATGTTCTACACACTGCCTTCTGACACAGATGCTCCACTGATTTCACATATCAATGTCTGTTTAACATTACTATATATTGTATTTACTGCATATGTGATAAAAGTTGTATAAAGCCTTTTGTGGCTCCAGAGGGAGGGAGCTATGTAAAATCTGATAAATTGTGTGAGTAAAGTGGGGGTGTGGAATTTGAAAGAAGTGAGTTTACCAGACCTCTGTAATCCTCATCTCTTTTTACAATCTCAATTTTTCTAAGTATTTTTGGAGGGGCATTTTTGCCTTTATTTGATAGCAATAGTAGAGAGATGGCAGAAAGTGAGGGCAGAGAGGGGGAGGGATGACATGCAACAAAGGTCCCCGGCCGGACTTGAACAGGAGATGCTGAAATGAATGTAATATGTTGTATGCTGTTAAGATGCTGGTGGGTATGAATATCAGAATCTTTGCTTTGTCTTTAATGTGTCTGAATAATTCCATGAGAGATGGGACATGCAAATGGCCAGACATGAAAATAAAACTATTTATTCATTCATTCATTCATACATAATCAGCACCTTAAACCCCTAGGCCACCAAGATACCCCACAATCTCAACTGAATTGCAGAACTACATTATATATATATATATATA
>LKNJ01003168.1:0-48772 GCA_002120245.1 Maccullochella peelii | reverse complement strand
CTCCCTCATCTTTTTAAGTGGGAGAACTTGCACAATTGGTGGCTGACTAAATACTTTTTTGCCCCACTGTATCTACAAAATGTCAACTTTTCATGAGCTTAGAAAAACAGTTTATTTTTAGCTTTGTGACAATGCATTTGTCAACTTATCCAGTGTGTTTAATTGGTTTATTTAGCTTAAGAAGTAGGATAATTTTATCAACCCGTAAAAGAACACAGTTTTTACTGAAAGAATCAAAATCACCAAATTTGGAGATGCATGGTTTTCTTTGGACAGTGATGTTTACACATTCCACATTCAAATCTGAATTAATCTTAGACAGCTGACTGTCGCTGAATGCTGTTTCAGAACTGAAAGCATTGATTTGGCTCATTATTTATGTCACTAGTGAATCTGTTTTGATTATTAACTGAATGTGACTATCTGATGTAATGTGCTTTGTTTTACGCTCTACCTCACGCATGTTGAGTGTTGCTGAAAGCCTGATAAGAGTTTTCAAGCCCTGTTTGTAGCCCCTATAGATGCAAAGCTGGATTACCAATTGGGCAAAGTGGGCAACTGCCCCGGGGCCCCAGGCCCTAGGGGCTCCCAATGCCCCGTATTCATGACTTGCAAATTAGTTTGGGCCTTAAGGTGGGTCCTGCTTTATTACCTGTCTTGTAGAGAGGCCTGTGTCATTTACATGCTGTATATTCGTAAATAAATTTTTTGTTGAACCAAATTACCACAAACCCAGTGTCAATAGGGGCACACAACTCATTTTGAGTGGGCTAATCCGGCCCTGACTAGAGGTCATGCTACTCCTTACACCCAAAGTGGTTTGAACTAAACAACTGACATTGCCATCTTTAGAGCCCCGAGCTCTTCTTAGTAGTGAAAAACATAAAATCAATTAGAACACAACTTATATTCATTATCAAAGTGTCAGTTAGAGCCAAAAACCATAATAGTTTTTGTCGTATCCTTATTTTATCAATCTTTTTTGTCAAGTAGGTGAAACCAATTATTGTGGTTGGAGATGCTCTCTGTAATCTGCTGTTGAGAAGTTAAGTTCAAATTTGACAGTTTACAATGGCAATATCATGTAACTGCATCACTTAAGTAAATAAAATATTTAGATCCACCTCACCTGGTTGGTTGATGGTATTCTCAATGTATTTTACTATTACTAACACATGAAGAATTCTACCTAAAATATCTTTTAAATGAAATGGTTCTTTGTGTAATCTCTGGCCTATTTACTCATGACGTAAAATATATTTTTTCCACTGTTTTGGATAAACACACTTCTTCTGCATTTACTTTAATATTCCAGTGTGATTACCAGGCCGCTCTTAAATGGATTTTGTGCTAAAAGTTGTTCTAAAAGCAGTGCTGCAGCAGCCACCACACTTACCTAACTGCTCCTTTGCAATCCACATTTCTCCAAGAATCTCAAGTTCAAAACAGTAATTTCTTACCAAGGACAGATATTGTGCTGTGACCAGCGCTGAGCAGCACTGCATCACTGACTACAGTAACATAGTGTTCCCTTCCAGTAAACTTTCTATGTTGGTCACAAATTGGCTGCTCGCCTCGGTCAGGGAAAATATGCAGCTTTTTATAGGACTGCATTTTAGGATCTTTTGTCTTGAAAATGAACATTCCTCATGTTACATTGCCCTCAAGAAACACCAGGCTGTCTCACATATAAGCTGCTTTTTGTTTTGTCATGTCAAAAACTATGTTACAGATAAAACAGATCGGTTTTACATTTTGACTGGGAGTAAGCAGCAAAGCAAACATACAGTTTGACATTTGCTGTAAAAAAGCAGTTGTTGGTTCTCTCTGAAAACTGACTGGAGGTAATCCACAGAATACCATCTTAGTGACATATTTGGAGATCTTTAAAGCTTAATTTTAGCCACGTTAGGAGCATGGCTGCAGGGATGGTAATTTCTCTGTGTCAGTTGTTTGTTTAGACCACCATTTTGGCCCAGACTGAAATATTGGATAGATTGCCATGATATTTTGTGCAGACATTCATGATGCCCAGAGGATGAATCCTAATGACTATGTTGACCCCCTTACTCTAGTGCCACCATGAGGTTGACATTTGGGGTTTTGAGTGAACTGTCTCTGCAGTGTTTGGATGGATTGCCGTGAAAGTCTGGACCGACATTTGTGGGCCTCTTCAGGATGAATTGAAATAACTTTGGTTAATTTGTCCAAACTTTGTTTTATGACCAAATACCTGCAAAACTAATGACATTCTTGTGTTTTGTGCTAATTAGCAAATGTTAGCATGCTAACATGCTAAATTAAGGTGACCATGGTAAACATTAGACCTGCTAAACATCAGCATGTTTAGCATTTATATTGTGAGCATGTTAGCATGCTGTTAGCATTTACCTCAAAGCACCCCTGTGCCAAAGTACAGCTTCACAGGGCTGATAGCTTGGCTGCAGACCCTTAGTCTTGCTTTTCCATAACACTGGCAAATCATTAGTCCCTTCACAATTAATACTCTTAGTTCTTTTTGTCAAGCATAAAAAGCTATGAATGTGTCTTGTTTGTGTGGGGAATGAAAGGTGGGAAGTAGAGAAACGCTTATTTCAATAGTAACTAGCCATGCAGACCTTGCAAGATGAGTATTTGATGAATACTTGCATAAATTGAATATTTTGATTTGTTTGAAGATTTCATTGGTTGATTCTCACAGCTGGCCTTCAAATCCTTTCTAACCTGCTCTCTGCTCCTTTGTGTGGGACCTTTCATTTAGCAGACTCTTTGTCCACCGGGTGTACAGCCGTGCCTTCTTTGTTGTCACTCCTGCAAGAGGAGTGTGAATGTGTGTGCGCGTGTAGATGTGTTGGTGTGTATGTATGCCAGCCGTCACAGGGGCCTCTCCTCGAGATTTGCACAGAGTTTGGGCTTGGCTTTGTGATTCAAGGCTGGACAGTTGATGCAGGGGAGGACAGAGAGTGAAAAAGAATGCGAAGAAGAATAAGAATAAGCGACTGATGGAGAGAGAGTTGGGAGGATGCCAGATTCTATTGAAAGTCTTTGCACAGCGTTTGAAGTCAGAGGATGAGGATTTAGAGGGAAGCAGGATTATTCAGAGTCAATACCCTTCAACAATCCAGGCGTTTGGGCTGCTGCAAAGAAACAACGTAGTCTGACTAACAACGGCTGTTTTTCCCTCTGTCTCCTATTGCAGCTCCTGTGTTAGACATGGTGGTTAGCGTAGCGCTGTTCTAATCTTGTTACCTTTCTCTGTACTTACAGGAATAGTTCGACATTTTGGGGAATATTCTCATTTGTTTTCTGGCAGAGTTAGATGAGATACCACTCTCATATCTGTCAGTTAAATATGAAGCTGCTGACAGTTAGCTTAGCTGAGCACAAAGACTGGAAACGGGGAAACAGCTAGCCTGGCTCTGTCAGGGGCTATAAACTCCGCCTACCAGCACCTCTGAAGCTCACTAATTAACATAAATCTTGTTTGTTTAATCCATAGAAGCTGAAGTGTAAAAACGTCAATTTGCCGTTGGTCAGGGGCTTATGTGCTGGACAATTTTTTGCCTGAAAGCAGTGACTTCCTGGAGTCTCCGCTGGTTGCCTGGCAACTGTTCCCAGCCAATAAATAGTCCGGCACATAACCTCCCATAAAATGGCAAATTGTAGTTTTTTTCACTTTGTCTTTTGTACGGATGAAACAATCGACATATAACGTGTTAATCATTGAACTTTAGAAGTGCTGGTAGGTGGATTTTATTACCATTCTCGCTGTTTCCAGTCCTTATGCTTCATGCTTATAACTTAATTTCTAACCATCTGACATGAGAGTGGTATCGACCTTCTCATCTTACTTTCTACCAGAAAGTAACTGTATTTCCCAAAATTTCTTACAATTTCTTTAATGACATGTCCTTTATGTGAACATGTTTTCATTTACGTGTTTCTCATTCTTCTCTTTCAGATTGTTGTTTTAGTTTAATTTGAGTCTTTAGAACCACAGAAACCTAAGGCGTGTACATTGTAGTTTTATATTGTCTTTTACACTGTCAGACGTGAAGCTAATTGCTGACTCTCCATCATTCTGTGTGTGTGTGTTCAGTTTACTGCTGCTCCGGAGATCCAGTTCAGTTGAGACACTTCTTCAAATCCTGGACTACTGCTGTGTCCCAGAGGTGGACATCAGCAGTCGCACACACTTGCCAACATGAGTACACACTGACTTTCTCTGTCTTACATGCAGTCTCTGTCTCTTTCAAACACACACACACACATTCTACACACTGCACTGTAGCCACTCACTGCATAGCGATGAGCGCATGAGCCCTAAAAATACACACACTAGTCAGCACTTTACATTGTTTGTCTCCTGTGTGGCCGTTTGAAATGGAGATTTATGGCTGCTGGCTGTTGTCTTAGGGCCATTTTCTAGATTAGATGATACAGCACACTGCTAAACAGGAACTGTATCTTTATAACAGATTTACACAGTTTTTTTTTTTCCTTTTTTTAGAGATTTACATTAGTGTTGAGTTGTGTGGAGACCAGCACGTGATGTGATATTCCAGTGTGATGTTTGTGTAGGAGAGCTGACTGCGCAGCCACAAAATTTACAACTGTTAGCAGTGTACAGCAAAGACTGAGCTGACACTCGCAGCTTTTCACACGAACCAACCATGTTGCTTTGATTTTGTGGTATGCTAAGTGAATGTTTTGGGCCATAATAGGCTCTTTTTCTGGAAGTAGCCCTCAAGTTAAACCAAATTTTTAAAAATAATTTAGATGTCCAACTTAACGGTAAACCAGACACAAATTAGGGCCAGTACATCAGAACTTTGACTGAGAAAAATCACTTTCTGATACCAAGAGAAAACTTCTCACCACAGACTCACTGCAGTTTTTATGAAAACATCTCTTTCAGCTCCTTGGCTTGTTTCTTAGGATTGTGCTTCTCTGTTACACCGTAGTTGTTTGGAGAAGAGAAATCACTTATTCTGTCAGTCTGACGGAAGGAAGTATTTCCTAAGTAAGGAAGGAGCCTCCAGGGATTAGTCTGTAGTCGTCTGTGCAATGAAATCCTACATGCAGCAACACACCAAGCCCACTGTCTGCTCCCACTCTTCTTCTCTTCCCCCCTCATCCTGTCCTTCTCCCCTACGTGGCAGATATAATGGCATAATTGTCCTGCTTATCACTAGTATCCTGGCATGAGTGACAAATGAATATTGTTTTTACTGCTGGGAGTCCAGTATCTGATGCCCGCTGATAAGACTGTTTGTTTGATTCTGATTTGTCCCTTTAGAAATATCTGTTTTGTGTAGTTGGTTCAGATAGGCTTAACGGGACAATTCTAGCATCACTTGAGTTTTTTTTCTTCTTACATTCATTTTACGTTTTTACATGCACATGCCACAATGTAAGATGTTTTTAAATAGGCTTAGCCACTGCTCTCAGGCTCATTTCAATAAAGTGATTTTATTTGGTTTTATTCTGTCATTAAACAGTATATATCAGATACTTTTAAGTATACACACGATACATAAGGACACAAATAGGGTAATTTATTATTATTAGGGTTAAAAAACATAAAATCAAATCATAAAATCAAGTAGAGCTAAAAAGATGAATTGATTAATTGTTCAGCAGAAGATGATGCCACCGATTTTGATAAATGATTTTTCATTCATCATTTGTTTGAGTCCATTGTAAAAATGTCATATTCTCTGGTTTCAGCTTCTCAAATGTAAAGATTTTCTGCTTTTCTCTGTTTGATATGATTGTAAACTGAATATCTTTAGCTTTTGGACTGTTGGTCGGACAAAACAAGACATTTGAAGATGCCACCTTAGCCTCTGGGAAATTTTGATGTGCATTTTTAAAAATTATTTCTGACATTTAATGAGACTAAACGCAAAATTAATCAAAAAAAGAATCGAGAGGTTGATCGATGATGAAAATAATTGTTAGTTGCAGCCGTAAAAACAATGAAACATCCTGGTTTTCCAAGTTCATGTGACCAGCAGGGAGACTGCTGAGTCTGTGCTACACAGTTTACTAAAATAACAGTTGTGACAGAGCACATTTTGCTTAGTTAAAATGGTCAGTCAATCATCTCAGATCTTTCCTTTTCCTTTAAAGTGTAAATCTTATCGCTGTGAATGAGAATCCAGAGGATCAGAATACCTTTGGCCTTAAAAGTTTACATTTAAAAACAACTTTCACTCATATAAGTAAGTAACTTATTAATGTACACATTAGAGAACACTAAAGAGCTGCGACAAGACAAGAAGGTATCTTAGTTTACTGTGTTTTTCTGTGCTTTCTTCTCCCTAAGAGTTTCTACTAACAGTTAACATTCTTTGCAGTAAAGATGAGACCTGTTTTCTATCTGTCACATAGTACAAGGGTGTGATTTAAATAATGTTTATTATTATCATTAAGGCAACAGGAAGGAGAAAGAAAGATGCTTCCACCTGCTATTGCAAAAATTAAATGGTAAATGAAGCTTAGTTTTACATAATTACGGCTTAAAATCTGCAACCAATTCTGAACTGGAAAACCTCATAATATTGAACTATATTTAATTTTGAAAACCTACCAAAGCAAGGGCGATAGGTAATTCAGACTTTCCCCCAAACTGTATGAGCTACGACTGAGCAGGACGAAGCTTGAACAAATGCCTTGATAAAGATTTACTGTTGTAAAATCGGTCTCTGACTTTTATTCTCTCAGACGTGTCTACCACATTTAACAAGTTAGTTTTGCAGAAATGCCAGCGCACCAGTATGCATTTGTACAAGTCACACGCTTAGTTAGGGGCTATTGTAATTAGAAGTTCATCAATAACATAATGGCTCCTCTTTTGTAGGCCAGTCAACGAGGTGAAATTACACAGCTTACCACTTTCAGACCCTTGAACCTAATGTTCCATATGATCTTTTTGTAAATCTAATGTAATTATCCAGTTCAATAGAGTAATCACTGGCGTGCTGTGTGCATTAGGCCCTCTATTCAGGCTTATGACAGCCCTGTTGGCTCCTTCACTGGCATCTAAAAGCTTTTCCCTTTGGCTCTTAAAACTGTGGCAGCTCGCTCTCTTTCTGTCTGGGTTTCTGTCTGGGTTTTTGTGTGTGTGTGTGTGTGTGTGTGTGTGTGTGTGTGTGTGTTCTCTGAAAATCTTTTTTATGAGTCAACGTGTGCTAAACCTGACCTGTGTTTCTACATGTGCAGCATGTATGAAAGGATATTTGACCTATACATACGAGACATGAGGCACATACACACACTTCCCTGCAAGAAGCACTTGTGCCCCACTTTATTGACCCTCTCTGCTGCTTTTCCTGAATGGCATATTAAAGGCTATGTTCACAGTGGAGCTCTGTGCTCAAGAGCTGCAACAGATCCTCAAATATTGACTTTTAAGCCTTCTGGAGGAGAGAGGGAGAGAGAGAGAGAGAGAGGGAGAGAGAGAGAGGTGTACATGCATGGACAGACAGACCGATGGAGGGAAGTGGCTTTTGTTGTAGTTTAGGTGGGTGTTGTCAGATTTCTGACAGGAGGACTGAATTTGCTTTGGCTAAATATGTGTTTGTCAGCTGTTAATATATGTAGGGAATAGCGTGTTTATTGATGTGGAGGAGGAAGTACACAGAGATAAGGGCTGATGGTAAGCTGAGCCTGACTCCAGGCAAAATAGATTAAAATGACTTACTGTCTTTATGTGCCTCTCCTCTGCTTTCTTTTCCTTTCCTTACCTCTCCTCTTATCCTTTCTTTTGCTCTCCTCTCCTCTCCTCTCATGCTTGGATTTAACTAAATAAATCACATTTCACCCCCCCCCGGTCCTTCTCTGAGAAACCCTGAGCCAGAACACACTTCTGTAACACCTCTGAGCAGGAGACTGTTTTCACTTTTAAAACAATGCCCCCTTTATGGAAACTGAAGACGGAAGGAAAAAGAAAACATCCCAGGGCTTTTAAACTTTTCTCAGGAACTTTTCTCTGCCATCTGCAGGTCAGAGTGGTCAGTCTGACGGTGTTTGCGGTGCCGCTGTTGCCAAGTTGAAAAAGAGGCAGATCGATAATCCAGAAGGTTGAAACCTATATAGAGAAACATTTCGAGATGGGACAGTTTGATATGGCCTTTCCGTCTTTATGTATTTCTCCCCCTCCTCATGCAAACATGCTTGCACATGCCCTAAAACACACACACACACACAAAAGGCCCAGTTTTACTCTGTGGTTTGTTTGTAGAGCAGGCAGGTACACTGAGCTCACCCACGCACACCGAGTAACACTTTGTGCTTCGCCTCAATCTCCCGCTATATCGGGACAGTCTGCCAGGCTGTGTGCGTGCTTGTTTGTGTGTACGATGATGCAAAGTCTGATTCATTTGCCTTATCTCTTTTCTTGTCGCTCTTCTGTCTTATCATACATTTATTTGCTTCCTGAGCAGCCAGCTTCCATGTGTATGCTGCCAGGTATATGGTTGTCAGACACTTCCTCATCTCAAACCTGAGAAGCTCTGTGCTGTGATAACGGAGCTCGTAAACTAGGATGCTTGTGTGAAAATCTGTCATGCCAGAAAAGCTAAAATAAGATTATTTAAAACTCTTATCAAAACCCAGACAGTCGTGCATTCAGTGGAATTTGGTGAATAAGTGCTTTAACGTAAACGTGTACTGCTGCTTCTTGCAGATATTACAGGCAGGTTTATTTTTACATTCTATATTCAGCAACTTAAGAGTCTGTTTGTTAGCGTAACTCGGTTAGACCAGACCAGCTTCCAGTTTGCAGCTTAAGAGGAAGGCAGGTCATGTATCAAAATAAACTGAATTTATTACCAGGTAAATCTAAAGCACATGTTTTGGGGAATGGTGATTTATATAGAGGCAAATTGAAAGTAAATCCTTGATGTTAGGCCAAATAAAAAACTTGGACATAATCAGGTAGAAGTCCATGTGTAACACTTTTATTTTACAGGTCTGTAATTTCTGATTAATTTCCTAATAATTTCCAAGAAGTTTCCCAAAAAGAACTAATGTAATTTGATAGAAATTTTAGGGAAAATAGAGACTGTGATCAATTCGAACACTTCCAATTAATTGATTCCAGGTAATTGCAAGCATAACCTGGAGAGTCTTTTGGTCAGTGCATAGCAGATCTGCTGAACACACAAAATTGTGAAAAGGTGTGTACAGACAAGCATACAATTCAACTTATATGAAGAAAAAACATCCAGTCAATGAGCATTTACTTGAGTTAAAAGGGAGCTGTTTCTATTTAATTCTATTAAATTCATATTTTCCTTATAATTGGTACCAAATTACAAAATTTCTTTCTGGGAAATTTCTTAGGAAGAAAATAAATCTTTCGGAAACATTTGGACCTGTAAAATAAAGTGCTACCACGCATGTCGCTCTGCACTGTATAGGAAGACGATTAGATAGTTGTCTGCTCTACCATACATCTATTTGAGTTTTATAACCATCGATGTGTATCAGTTTCTTTAGTCACCACAAACATTTGTGCAGGAAACATTGCTATCAACCTCCTCATCCTTGAAAAACAAAGCATGCGGGTGCTTGTTTCATCTTCTTAATATGCCCAAATGAAGCCATAGTTTTCTGTTGACTGTACTGACTGTGCCACCCTGTGAGCCATTGACTTTCATTGTGTGTCTTTTGCTCTGGGATGAGCTGAACCCACAGAGCCACTGACTCACCCTCTCTAGATGAAGAATGGCCTTTTCTGCAGCCTATCAGATTTCACTGCGCTTCTCTGTTGTGGTATCTGCCATTCAGAGGGGATGAATCACATTAATAAAAGCCATCTTTGCGCTGCTCAAAAGCTCAGCTGAGGTCGGCTGGTGGCATTTGAAAACCTGGAAACATGGGAAGCTTCAAACAAAGTAGCTGATATTCGTGTGCTCACACATTACAATGCACATTTAGGGATGTATTGTAATATAGTACATTTACTGTATCGACTGTGCTTCTGCTTAGTGTGTGAGTGTGTGCGAGCGAGAGAGCAGGAGCTTTTGGTGTTTCGTCTGTTTTTAAAAGGGTGTTCGACTACAAAGGCTCATCTTACTTCTCACCCAGCTGACTGATCCTTTTCCTCAATGGCATGTCTATGAATACAAACGCACAGACACACAGAAATAAGCAGAGACTGCTGGTAAATGCAGTATATTAACAATGCCTACTCAAATACCTTAAGCCACATCAGCTAATCTCGTTTGTTGAAATTGTAGTACCACTTCTAGCTTTTGGAGTTGTAAATAGTGCAGCAAAGCGAGTGCAATTTGTAAACCACATTATTCAGTGTTTTTTTTTGTTTTGTTTTTTTTAAAAGATCATTTTATGCCTTTATTTGATGGTGATAATGGAGAAAGAGAGTAGGGGAATGACATGCATCAAACGGTCCAACTAGCCGGGAATCGAACCGCGGACTCGCTGCTCAGGGCATTTGAGCCCATGTGGTATGCACCCTAACCGCTCGGCTAATTATTCTCACTGCCAGTGCAAGCACAGAAAGGTGTGCCTTCGCACAAAACCTATCTTGACCCTGATATCAAATGGCAGTTTATTTGTTTGAATGCATTGTGGGTTAGAATTACATTTAGCTATTTGTAGGTGTTCAGTTGACACCCAGAACAAATCAGGGTGACTAACAGTGAGATAGGAGGAAGAGACGCACATTCTTCGGTTAATCAGTTCAGTCAATGAGTAACATCTTCTGTAATATTTTAGCCTAAACAGCTGATGTGAGTATACAAGAATTTGTGCAAATCTGTCACTTTGGGGCTGTTTTTTTTTAATGTTATATAATAATATTTTTAATATCTTTTGACTGTACCTCAAGGTTTTATCAAAGTGCAAAATAAAAATCTGGATTGGTTGTCTGTGGTTGTTTTTGGACACGGTGGGCAGTAGTTGAAAGGGAGCGTGCAACACATGTTTAGTCAGTTTTAACAGGCTCTACTGTTTTCTCCTTCTCAACATCACAATGATCAAATTTCCTGCATATTAAAATGAAAAAATGTCTCCCTCTGGTGGTGAAAACAACAATCAGCATTTTCTTATCAGTTCACGTCCTCAGCTGGCTTAACCTATATTTGTGTTTGTCCTACTTTTATTGTATATTATAGTTTCCATGTTGGTAAATAATTGTCATTTGTATCTGATGTCTGATCTGCTTACTTTATGTCAAAATATCAGTTACCTCCCAAAGCAATCAGATGCAGAGGGCCATAGAGAGAGGGAGATGGCATAATGAGGTGAAATAAAAATCATTTTTCCTCTAGCTTAGTGCCAACTGCCAGAAGCCCTGACCTTAAATGTAACTCATCACTCGGCTAGCTACCACTGTCACAGTTAACCAGATCATCCTACATTAAAGAAAATGAGAAGTGCAGCAATTATGGGAGAAAGGAAGAAAATGGGATCAAATTTAAAAAGCCTTTTAGACGTGGAGAAAAGCTCAGCTACTGAGGAATTTAAGTGAAAGGGCTTTGTGTTTGGTATATAATAAGCCAATATATCTGGATGATAGCCAGTGATGCCCGAGCTTTCAAACATTAATTGTTCATATATCAGAATTTGCTTACCATGCAAGCAGGCTAGGGAGAAACACATGCAGGTTGATGGGTGGCATGTTGTCATGGGCTTATTATAGTGACTCTAAATGATGGATTGAAAGTTGCAGATTCTTTTCTTTATTTCTTCAACATTCATCAAAAATGGATACCATTCAAACCAGTTAAATGTTCCTGAGATCAAAACAAAATGTGCTGAAATACAAGTGTGAAACTGAAACCTGCATGCATGCAAATTGGTTTGGGATTCTTTTTTCTGTTCATATACTAAAATTTAGAATCAAACCCAATATTAATTAGCAATTTTTACAATTTAAACATTTACACAGGTATTTTAATCAAAATTGTAACCATTAACAGAATCTTTAAACTACCAATCTCTTATCTCACCTCTTGAAAGTCTGTCTAACCTGTCTCTATATACATTTAATTCAAATTTCTTTAGCTGTTTTCTGTCTAACTCTGTATCCTTTTTTGTTATGTATTCACTTCTAAAAATAGATTCTTTTTTTTTTAGCCCTCATACATGAAGACTATCTTGTCAGACTTGTTTTATTGTTCTCTGTTTGTCTTGTCTCTATGCTGTTTTATCGCTGTTTGTCCTCATTGTGTGGGACAGCAGCACACCTGCTGTAAAATGTATTTAAACAGTCGGGCCCACAGCTGTGAATGTTTTCCATTGCTCTGCTGTTTTTCCTGCTTAAAAAATAAAATAAGATAATTCTAGATATTTATATAGTTAGAAAACAGCTGCCAGTTAACTGAAGCAGTCCAGACCCTCAGTAACAGTGTAAGAAGTCCCTTCACAGTTTGAGAGTGTTGTCTATCATGCTGGCTCAGCCTCTTCTTGTTGTTCCTCCCGCTGCCAGGAATGCTGAAACTTGTCTGCTCTCCTCTTATCAGCCGGGTCATTGACACTCAGAACACACACGGACAAAACAGGCACAATGTGGCATCCTCATTAGGTCCTCTCAAACGTCCTCAAGATTTTACTGTGTAAATATAAGGAATTGAAAATATTATAAGAAATAATAAAGAACATGTAGGCCTGTTGTAAATTAGGGCGGATAGATGACTGAATCTGGATTTGGAGGGCAGCAGAAACAAGCTGTAAACACAACATTTACATATTATGAAGTTGATAAGGGGAACTTGTTAGCAAACGGCTGCTTATTTACACATCCAGCAGACACAGAGTAACATTAGCATTAATTTGGAGTTGTGTTTGTGTCCACCTGATGAATGTCAGTCCAATATTCACTCTCCTTTTAGCTCTCTCTACCAACTCCTGAGGGGAAAAATCGGCCTCTTTAGCTGCTAAATGCTCCGCTGTGTTCACCAGCTAGGTCTCTAACTTTGTTTGTGTGCTGTTTGGTGCTGAGCAGGTAGTGTACAGTGGGTTTATCAGAGCTTTTCAGCTGAAAACAGCTGCCTGCCGCTCCTGAAAACGAGGTTGATGAGAGCGGTGAGAGGGAGCCAAAATATTAAAGTTGCAGGCTGCAAAACCAAAACGATGAGCTGAAAGACACTAAAACGCTCTGTTGTGCTGAGGGAAATTGTGGAGTCAGGTGATAATCCGCTGTGGGTTTGTCACTACGAGTGACCCCTTTCACATTAATCCGTTGTTAATATAAAAATATTGATTACAGCAGCTTTAAAGAAACATATTTGACCTGTTTCAAAATGCGAACAGAGGTCTCAGATAGGCTTGAATATTTCTTCCTCTCATCCTCTTCCTTCTAACGCTGCTACATTACTCTGTCTTTTTCCTTTTTTCCTCTCCTCGTGTAATTTCTGTCCCCAGGCTTGCCCAGAAGCCTGGCCGCTGGTCTAGGCCTCCAAGTGAGAGACGCCGCTTCAAACTCTCTCTTTGTCGAAAAATAATGTCATTAAAACTGCTTGGACAGCTAGCAACGTCTGTGTGGGTGTTCTTCTAATACGGCAGACTTGTTTAGACAGCAGAATTACTGATCAGCTTATTATCCATGCCTTTTAAAGTTTGTCTTTTTGGGCCTATGACAGGAAAATCTATAAGTGACTTGACCCCGAGATTTACATCCTAGGGAGCACAAGAAGAAATCGGTGAGGGAGATAAAACAGAGGCAAATTTGTTTACTACACAGATATTTCTTATATGGTTTGACAGGTGGGATTCATTAACTCCACAATCTAATGTGGTAACCCCCCCCCCCGAAGCACACACTCTAATCCCTGTGGGACCCTTCATAACGCTGCCTGCTCTGCTTCATACACCCGAGGGCTGTAATAATCTCTAACTGTACTCCACAAGCACATATTTCTTTCTCTCTCTGTTTGTCTGTGCGCCTGTCTTCAATCTGTTTATTTCACACAGTCACAAAGACGCATTTTATCCGCACTGCACTTTCACAGCTGCCGCTCTTGTCTTGTCATTCTTTACACATTCTCTCTCTGTTTTTCATGCTGCTCTCTGGCCCGAGTGCTTGCTGTGTAGGAGGTGCAGCTTCAGTTCTCATCCACACACATCTTTGAGTCTTTGAGACCTTGTTAGACCTATCACGTCTGTGCAAGATCAGTGAAGACCTGCGATTAGATTCAGTTTCTGGTATCTTGCTGTTTAATGCTGCCTGCTTGAGACGGTGCGCAGACCCCTCTCTGTTCCCCCTCGCAGTCGCCCTCTCCAGGGGGCTTTCGGTCAATCTTTCCATGTCGGTGCATATTGTACTGCACTCGACCGTCTAAGCCCCCCCGACTCTCAGCCCCCTAGGCAGCTCCAGGCCTTCACCCTGACTATTACCTCACAACTCATGACAAGCACATGATGTGAGAATGGCCATGGCTCAGGTATTAGCTGAGACAAGGACTGGAAAAAAAAAAAGAGAGACAAAGGGATAAAGGCGAGCTTGTTGCCCTGGTGAAACATTTGCTATTGTGCTGATGTCATTCCTTCATGTCTGGCAAAACATGTAGAGCTCGATCATCATATTCTCATACCATGTTTCAGGGAAATCGTACTGTAGTGTGTAATATCATGAGATGTTATTGTTGTCAAAAATGTATAATCAAATTAATAAAAAAAACAAAGTAATTAATGAAACATAATATAGGTTATTTCAAAATGGAATTACACTCCTTGGATACAGGAGTAAGGATGCACCATTTGATACACTGGATTGGTATCTCTGCTGATATCGACTTTATTAAATGGATCAGGTATCAGTCAGATGTGACCCATGAGATGCTTAGCTTAGCTTAGCTTAGCATAAAGACTGTAAGCAGCGGAAAACAGCTACGTTATATTTTGTTTATTCCGTAAAAATTAATAAATTGAATTGAGGTTTTGCAGGGGGTTATGTGCTGGACTATTTCTTAGCCGGGCACAGTGGCTGTGTCCGAAATCATTCACTACTCACTACATAGTACACTATATAGTGAGTTTGCCATTTTGTAGTTCTGGCCGAATGTACAGTGAGAATTAATATACTGTATATTCACTTCGTATTTTAAACATAATTTTCTGGTGCCCAGCGGGAACGAGCTTTTATTTCTGTCCTCAAGTGTGTTTTTGGCACACCTGGACATTTTTTGCCCTTATGTGACTGTTTGATGCCATAATGCTGCATTATCTGTACACTTTCCAAACAACCACTCCTAAAACACACACATAGAAACACACACAGATACTGCTTACAGCACTGGCTACACACTGCTGTGGCTGTCAAAAGAGCAACAGCATGATATGCTTTTGCCTCCTGGTGCAGCGGCCTGAGCATAAAAAACGCCACATACAGAAGTATTTTCAGGAGTGGAGCTTAGCAGAATTTGCTTGACATTTACTTCATGGCGATTTAAAAAAAAAAAAAAAATCATGAGTGGGAAAATCATGTGCTGAGGATAGTGAATATGTGTTTTTAGGTTGAAAGTCAGCTTATCCTTGTAAAGAATGGAGACTGCTGTGTGTGCATGCTTGTATAATGGCAGGAATCTTGCCTTGTACATGTGTAGTGTATGCAAATTAGTTGGACATTATTATAATTGCTTATCCTCTAAGGATGTCATTTGTAAAGTTCCCATTCTCCATCCCCCGTCTCTCTTAACCTTTCTTCTCCCTCATTTCAGTCTCTTAACCTCTGCCTTTCTTCTGTCATGTTCCTTCTCCTATCTCTCTTCTCAGTTGTCTCTCCTCTCCTCTCCTTTCTTTTCTTTTCAATGTTTTTCTTTAAATTTTTTCTTTGTCAATTGCTTCCCTACGAGTACTTTACTCCCTTTCTGGAAAGACGCAGGGAGCTTCATCTCCTGCTGGGACCCCTGGAGACTCGACTCGACTCTTCTCTTCCCTGTTCATATTACAGGATAGTAGTTTTAGCCTTTAGTGTTACCAGTTAGAGAATAGTTAGTCTTTCATTTCTCTTTACATCCCTGGATCTCAACAGGCAGCAAGTGCAACTTAAATTTTGTTGATAATGTGTTGAAATGTGTTACAGTCCCTCTGTAATCTTTTGTCTTTCTCTCTCTCTCTCTCTCTCTCTCTCTCTCTCTCTCTCTCTCTCTCTCTCTCTCTCTCTCTCTCTCCTGCTGTCCATCCCACAGAGACCTTTGAGGTCCTGATGAGGCAGGCGGAGAATCACACTAATGCCGTCCTCCAGGAGTCGTACCGCAACATGGCTGATCAGGCCGTAGGCCCTGTGCGGGAACTCTTCACCGATATTAGTCTCTTCCTGTTGGGGTCTGAGTCCAATGTTGATGAATTAGTACAGCGATTCTTCGACGCTCTCTTCCCACTGGTCTACAATCACCTCATCAACCCAGGCCTCAGCGACTTATCGCCAGGCTACGCTGAGTGTGTCAGATCGTCCAGCCGTGTTGTGAAACCATTTGGTGGGGCGCCCATCCTCCTGGCTGTTCAGATCGCTCGCTCTGGGGTCTCCGGGAAGCTGCTTCTTCAGGCACTGCACCTCGGCATCGAGGTCATCAATACCACAGACCACTTACAGCTGAGCCGCGAGTGCAGACGGGCCCTGCTCAAGATGCACTACTGTCCTCACTGCCAGGTATGGATGCATGTCTCTGAAGTGAATTTATTGATCTGAATTAATGAAAGTCTTTGCCAGAATCACTGATCCCAGAGTAATTTGCTTCACAGGGCTTAACCCAGTCCAAGCCCTGCATGGGTTACTGCCTCAATGTGATGCGGGGCTGTTTGGCAAGCATGGCAGAAATTGACACCCACTGGAGGGAGTTTGTTCGCTCGCTGGAGGGCCTGTCAGCACGCATGCACGGACCTCAGGATTTGGAGCAAGTGCTTCTGGGAGTTCACACGCTGCTTCACGATGCTGTCGGACACGCTCAGAAAAATGGACCCCGCCTCTCAGCACAGGTCAGATCATCTTTAAGGAGACATTCAGTATCATGTACTGTACTGGGGCTCTGTGGGAGGTGAAAACCAGTATCACTAGTCAATCTGACAGGGTGAACGAGAGAAGAATAGATAAAGGCATTTCAGTCAGTCCTGGAGAGATTTTTATTCAATTAATTACACTGCTGTTCCAGCTGCTAGCTCCATGTCAGATAGGTAAGTGGTGTGGAGACCAAAGATTGAATTGCTTGAAATTGCACATACCATGCACAACAGGTTATTCAGACCAGAGCAGGCCAAAAGTCTGCAGAAATACGTCCATGTGTGCAGCTCCAAGGCGGTCAGAAACTTAGAAGTTAAACTGCCAGACAGAGAAGAGAGCGTCGACAGCTACTTGTCAGGTTTAGACTAATTTACCCAAACTAGGAAGTCTTTATCCATAAAACAGTAAGTAATCCATAAAAGTCCAAACATAAAGTATGAAGTTTGAACATGTAACTTTCCACAGGATGTTTCTTCCTGAGCTACACTCTTTCCTTTTTTCATAGACACCACAGCTCTATCTAGTGGTTGTCTAGTGTCACTGCTGCTTGATAGGCCGCACATGCAGTACATTTCAGAAATGGGAGATGATAGGCTTGGCTGCACTAATGACCTTAGTGTAAACAGCTGTCACTCAGCCATCTGAAATAAGGCTTATTTGCCATGCACCAGAACAGTTTAACAAGATTTAAAATGCATGTTTCTCCCTCAGTGTTTAGACTTAAATTTGTGTCTGTCTCATTGGGTAATAGGTGCACAAACTGTGTGGCCCACCGAGCAGGAAGCCTGCGCAGTCAGTCAGCATCCAGCACAGCAGCAGCAGAGAATCCATGCCTCTTAAAGCTCTCATCAGAGTGTCAGGGGACTCGCTCGCTGTCAGGAGAAGGTAAGTGGGTGAAAGATGACAGATGTGTGCATAGAGAGAAGTGTCGTGTTCTGATTTTAGTTCATTAAATCTACAATTAATATGTAAAACACTTTGTTAAACAAGTTAATTATCTGTGTGCCTGCATGTGGCTGCTTTTTCAGGGACTTTCTGAGCAGTCTACGTCTCTACCGTACGTACTACGGTGGCCTGGCGGATCAGCTGTGTGTGAGTGAGCTGGCCTCTGGTGACGGACTGTCCTGCTGGAATGGAACCGACATTGTAAAAAGGTTTGTTTTATTAAGAGGTTCATATCTCTGTGAAAAACATGCAGATGCACACAAACACTCAATGATATAACTGCACACCTTACCTCTCCTATTTTGAGCATTCAAGTATTTTATTTTACATGTAGGGTCAACAAAGCAAAGCGGTACTGAGACGATGCAAATCCTTTTTTTCTGAACAGAATTCAAACATCAATTTCAGACTACAGACATTAATACATATTTTCACTCCAAAGTACACCTAAGTTGAGTGCACGAGAAATCAATCCTTTCATGTAAAGTCCTCCTCCACTGAAAATGTGTTTTGCTTATTCTTGCTTCACTTGGATGTTTGAGCTTCACTGTGCAAAATGATGTTCGTGCAGAGTTTGATGCTAAAATGCTGTTTTCACATTCATCTTCTGAAGGGGGAAAGTTTCTCTTTAAAATGTGTACGTACAAGCATGATTTTACTTCTCTGGAATCCAATCCTGGTCCAATATGCAACTTGTACACTCACACAAACACTGAGAATGGACTTTTCAGTGAAGTCAGAGACATCTTGAGTCCAGAAGTTAAACTTCTGAAATAAACAATATTTGAGTATTGATAGATCCTCGATTTTTCAATGAGGCATAAGGAGTAGGTGTCATTTTAGGAATTTCTAAGGTGATAACATTTTTCTGTAGTGGGGTAGCAGTAGTAATCATTAGGTTATGGAATTAAGTCTCAATCTCTCTTAGTTTCTTAGATATTGCTATTAAACAAAGATGAATGTATATCAGAGATCTGATTTCTGGTTTTCTATTAAACTAAACCTTGGTTCTTTGGTTCAAGACCTACCTGGCCCTCTGATTTCTTGAAAACCTCCCTATATTCTGCTGGCAGACAGACAAACAATTAAACTAGCTAACAGGAGTGAAAAAATCATGTTGGCAGAGGACATAGTAACATTTCTGTAACACTTTCAACCCAGAACAAATCTGAATGTAAAGGGAGAAAGACTGCTAAAGATCACTGTAATAAATATTATCTATAAAATAAATAAATAGTAAACTAGTAATACAATTTACAAACAGCATGTGAGCTAATAGGAATTAATAGGAGGAGCTAATTAATGTCCTGTCGTTCTATGGTGGCAGAATTTGCGATTTTATGATGAAATACATGAAAATGTATCAGTGGATTTACTGTGAGAGGTGGGACAGAGCCTCCCTCGTGCTCATGATGGTCATTAATTAAGCGCTCAACGGCAAAATAAGTTTAAAAATCCATCAGTGATGCAGGCTGTCAGAGAATAGAAAACAGTCTCATTCTTCATTATCCACAGTTTTAATTCACCGCTCTCTCTCTCTCCTGAAGCCGGGAGGAACATTAACATAAAAGTCACCTGTGTCTGAATGAAAAAAAGACATCACATTAACAGAAGGATGAAGCCAGCAATGTTACGTATTCCGTTTCTGAAAAGGGTTTTAGTTCACATGAAGTTACAGGTTTTCAGCTCCAGAGACATCTCACTGAATGATCCTGGCATGAGTAGGCCATTTGTACACCGTTTGACCCTTGTCTAATACACCCAGAGACACATACATACATACACACATACATACATACACACATAGATACATACTGCCCCCACAAACAAGCTTACACCGATGCAGAATTATTCTGTTAACTGTTAGTGCTCACAGACACAGATCTTGGATATGAATGCTTGAGAACTGGAGCAGACAAACTGGCCTCTTTCATAGTATCAGTCAGCGGCCTTGTCTCCATAACATCACAGCTCTCCATCTTACCCATGCTGTCATCACTCAAGGACCCCCTCATATATTCTCAGTCTGTGGTTGTTCCTCTTAACTGTCAGCCGCTGTCAGCACTGTAAAAATGTCAAGTGGGCCCGTATTTCAAACTACGGTGAGGTTGGAGTTGCAAGTTCGGGTTAGACGTACCATTGTAAAGGATGACAGCCTTGTTGAGATTGTTTCACAGCTGCTGTGTGAAGGTAAGAAAGAAGGATGGGAGGAAGGGCATTCACAGCCTTCTTAGCATCTTAGAGTGTCAAGGTTAAGTTTCATTCTGGCATTGACAATTTACTCTTTTTATCCTTTGTTACTTTCCAACATAACACCTCAAGTTTCCATTACAAAGGAGGCAGCCATCTCTGAGAATAGAGATGTTTCTTATGTGCTGGAGAAAGAGGCAGGCTGTCTATCATCTCTGCCAGCAGCCTCTGGGAAATGTTTATGGTCTGTGGGCTTCTCTCAGCTCTTTAACCCTCCCTCCTCTTTACCTCATTCACACTAACACGTATTGAAAGGGACTCATTCACCTCAGGTTCACTCACAGGTTTTCATTTTCATTCAGTCATTACCCCCCCCAAAAAAGTGGAGGAAGAAAGCTGAGGAACTGAGAGATATTAAGAATCTGGGCAGACGAGGCTCTGAGGGGACTATCGAGCCGAGTCCCTGCAGCTTAGCAGGCTTCCTGCAGATCTACAGCCCTGTGCTGCTTTCTTATTAGCCTAGAACCATATATGAGTAGCTGGGAGTCAACACAAGCTGTGACAAAAGCAATAAATAACCTCCTGCCTACGGGTCATAACCCAACATCCACTGAGAGAGAGGGGAATAAAACTCACTGCCGGATGGTGGCTGATTTACAGAAGCTTATCGAGGCCTCGGAGACCTTAAACGATTGGTTCAGTTGCTGTGTGTGTGTGTGTGTGTGTGTGCAACTGTACTTTTGAATGTGCGCGGATGCCGTTTATAACTGCTCTTTGTGCGTGCTGGTGCAGATTGTTTTATGGTCTTAAAAAGTAGTGAGATGCACCAGAGCTTTGTCTTATTTAATAAAGTAGGACAAGCGCAAAAAAAACATCACACAGGAGCCTGAGATTTGAGGGAGATTTAATGCACGTCCACATCTGGGTCCCTGGTAAACAAAAAGATAAAGAACAATCAGATAAGATCACAGAGGAGGAACACAAGCAGCTTTCATCTCAATGTCTATGTGAGTGAATGTAGATGATGGGGTCTCGCTTCAGGGGAGATTTAGTAAACACATTCTTTCTCTCTGTTTGTCTCTCTCTGTCTCCTGGTTTGTCCCTCGCTTACACACTCATACTGGGAAGAAAAAAGAAAGATTGTACGTGACATTTTTTGATTAGTATTATGGTTTATTAACAGTTTTGTCATCTTTTGTGACAGCTAATTTTACCTGGAATAATCCCACCTTGATCTGAAGCAATGTGCAGGCTGGTGAGGCGTTATTGTGCTCGCAGCAAGAATGTGAAATTATGCTAAATAATAGAACAAAATAAGATTTGATTTCAATACCTGCAGAACAAACCATATCAGATATGTTGGCTGTTTTGCTCCAGGATACCATAACATGTTCTCAAGATTTGTGTGTGGTAGGGCGGGATATCACACCAGAATGTGTCTGCTAAGTGCCAAACGATGGTATCTAATTCCTTTTATTTATATATATATATTTGCAGTCTTGTTTTTCACTGATTGTATTAACAGATTTAAAGCAACATTTGGCCAATTTTAGACTCTTTTTTGGTAGAGTTTTTGTATGGGTGCTTGTGTTGAGACAACAATTGAGATTGGAGAACTTTGGCGTCTTTTAGTTAACCTGCAGTAATTGATTTTTTGGGGCCACTTGGGGACAGCGGAAACCAGCTGTAAACACAACAATGACAATTATCATCTTTTAAGCTAAGAGTTGCCTATTTTAACATCCAGCAGATAATGAGTAGATATGGAGCAACACTAGCATTTATTTGAAGTTGTTTGTCTACACATGATGAATGTAAGTCCAATATTCACTCTCTTTTAGCTCTATTTTTGGTCTCCACCACCTCCTGAGAGAAATATCTGGCTCTTTAGCTGCTAAATGCTCCACTATGTTCACCAGCTAATCGCTAACTTAGCCTGCCTGCCGCTGAGCAGGTAGTGTACAGTTTGTTTTTAGAGCTTTTTATGCTGACATAAAATGTGTGCCGTGGCTGAATACGACACTGATGAGAGCGGTGAGAGTGAACCAAAACAGTGACCTTTTTTTTAGCTTAAAGATGCTAAAAAGCTCCGTGGAGCTGAGGGGAAATGCAGAGGTGGGTGATATTTCTCTGTGGGTTCATCAGTACAAGTGACCTCTTTCACATACATTGTGAGTATAAAAATGTTGACTATAGCTAATTTTTTAAAATCTAAAAACATGTTTACATTTTTCAAAGTAAGGTATTGAAAAAAGTTTTTATGAGAACCAGAACTCAGGCATAGTATCAGCAGTAGTATTGAAACGTTATAATCCGCACCCATCCCCAGTTTGTTGGGGGGGATTGTTAAAAAGTTCTTGTGATTTGTGTCACTGGACAGCAAGAGGTAAAAAATAAAACGGTGAAACATCCCTCAAACTGTGGAAGTGATGGTGATCTTGTTTGGTTGGAGACACTGTACCCGTCTGGGCAGAAAGGTTATATTCCCACATGCTTTCTCCATCCGTCATGGATACACACACACACTGAAAGAATGGTGGGTTGCCATGAGCTGCCCCCTCTCTATAAGCACACACACACCAGCTACCATTTCTTCTCTGTTGGAGTAACACACTGACAAAGACGCAACTGCATTAGTCAGGGGATTACAGGGATTCTCATTCCTTTTCAGTTGCCACACATTTACTTTCTAATTCAGTTTGATGCCTGATCTTAAAACGTATATGTGAGCGTCTGCGAGGTAGCAAATCTACTTTGGAATTTATTTTATTATTAGAAAAAAAGTCTTCTTTTCCCATTCTCCCCTGCCAATGGGGGACAACAACCAGGAGTTATCGCAGTGCTAAAAAGCTACAGCCTCAACAAGTACGAAAGTGTGATGTTTTATTCATGATTACCTCCTCTGGTGTAGACTCACTTTAATTCATCCCCACCTGCAGTCTGTGTCACGGCTGCCAACACACACCAGGTGTTTGGCGGTGTGTTTATATTTTCAAAGAGCCTTTTTCTAATTGAGTACAACTGTTTTTTTTATTTTTGCGATAATAAGGCAACTGACCTTGCATGCTGTTGAAATTTAACACGGAGGGATGAGTACTGCGGGTCGATTGTTACAGTATGTATTGAAAAGATGCTCGAAGACAGGCGGGCAGATATGAGTGTGGCCTTTCATTTAATAGGCCACCCCTCATGCTGGAATGGCTGTCTGAGCCCTGACCTTTGACCTTTCCCATGTCTCTTCACTGCCCGGTTAATCCTGAAGAGGTTAATGACATGGTAATAAGAGACGAGTTGTAGTGCAGGCCTCTCCTCAATGTGTGGCCGGTTAGCAGAGGAAGGGATTGATTCTGTAAATGTAGGTCAATGCTGCTCTATTCATATGTATTTTATTCTGTTCTATTCTTTTCTATTCCTCATACGACTGTTTCGTCATTCGCCTAATTTGTCATTTGTCTCATTTTTGCTTCCATCCCCCGCTAGACATGAAGCTCAGGTGATTTGCCTTGGCTTAACTAAAATGACAGCTTTTAAGCTCTGCTAATAGGAATCCACTAAAGAAGCATCAAGAGCTTAGGTTATCCCAGCCTGCTCGGGGAACATACTTCCTCATTGAGGGTTCTCTGAGCCTCACTGCAAAATCCACACGGTGTTCCCATCAGGGGACAACATGTGATGAATAATAAAATATAGCTCCGCTCTCCAACGTTTTCAGCTTGTGACCCCTTCAAAACAAAACGATGGCCCTTTGCAGCCCCTTGTCACATTTTGCATGTGTCTCCAAGTTGTTAGCTGACAGTTAGTCAAAGAGTCATTTTTCCTTCACAGACTGATTTATATCAGTCATTTGGAGGTAAAATTATTTAATAACATACAAGAAAAAAACAGATTTCAGCAATGTCTGATAAAAATATACTCATGTTGCAGAGACTCTGATGCTTTCCTATACCGTTAATCATCTCATGACCCCTGAACCACTGAAATATAGCATGTATATTAACCCTAATGTTCTGTTTGGGATCCTAGAGACCCCATCCCTCTTTGACAGCTCAAAAAACATACTTAGTTTTGTTTAATAAGCTTGATACTTCATAACTGTTCATAATTTTATGAGAATTGCTAATAAACATGATTTTGAGCTGATGGCATGCTTCAGAAGTCTTCTACAGAAAATGATGCATTACTCCTGTTTGAGGTCTCAGAGAACACAGTTTTATAACAGTTTGTTCATAAGAGGTCTAACAGGGAGTTACAGCTCTCTGGGGTCTAATCAAAATATATAATATAGAATTGTTGATGCATAGTCTATATAACATATAAACCATGAAATATTTCCTTATTTAGTGACATAACAATGCTTATGGTTATTTCTGTAATTTGTCACCTCCATTGAATGGGCAAGCCCAATTTATGGCAAAGAAAAGAGTTACTAGTACCAGTACTTACAGAATAAAAGAAACTTATTTTTACTTAAAATATGAAAAAAATAAATTGGTTGATTTTGCAATTATTATTTTTACTCATACAGCAGTGGGGTCTGTGGAACTCTCCATATGCTGCTTCAAATAAACATAATATCACAGCTGGTTATCTTTGTTCAGTGCACATACTAATGCCCACTCTTTGTCCATTAATAAACTTGCTGGCAAAGCTATGGCGTCCCATTCAGTGAAATGACTGTGGTCATTGCAGTCGTAAATCCAAATGTGTGTGTGCTTCAGGCCTGATTTAGTGCTGTTGTCGCTCTCTTTGACCAGCAGGTGGAGCTCTGCACTTTGGGTTACACACATACACCAGAAACACCTCAGATTGCTGATCACTCCACTGCCTCCCTGCATCAGTTTTGATGATGTATGCTGTGGAGTGGTGGTTCTTATCCATGTTGTCCCTGACAGTGACAGACAGAAAAACAAATGTAAGTGATAAACAGACACACTGCAGAACATCAAGTCTCACCGCCTCCTGCATTCGTTTGCAGTGATGAACTGGCCTAATTTTGAATGGAAAGGAATAACCTTTTAAACATGCACTGTCAAATATATTATGCATAGCTGTCCTCTTAGTCACTCTCGTCCGAGAAAGTAAGAGAGTTGTTTTCCTCCATCCCATGAAAAAAAAAAAGAAGCCCAGCTTGAAATAAATGTGGTATGGAATCTCCAGTACAGATCATAAAGCTGAATACAAATATAGCTGAGGTTTTTCTCTTTTCCTGCCTGGGAAACAACTGGGTAATTTAGTGTCTTGTCCCATAACTCAGGCTCCTAGCACCAACCATAATAGTTTTGTTTTGACTTATTCTAGGTCTTAATTATTTGGGGCATGCACTATAGCAATAAACAATAATTCTCAAATTTACACATCCTAAAATTAGACAAAAGAGAGAAGGACAGAGATGGGTGGGCTGATTGGACAATTTTGATAGAGAGAGAGGAGGGAAAGATGAGAGGCAGAGGAAGAGGAGACGGGACGTTCTTGAAGAGCTCGTCTGTATTGCAACAGCTGGCTACTGCAGATAACCACAAAACCACTGGAGCACTTGAGGTCTGGGTCCTGCATGGCTAGAGTTCCACTCCAACATGACCTTATATCCTGCCTGGGTTTAGACACAGGGGCTCGGTCAGAGTACCACATCCTGACGATTATCCCAAGTGACAGAATCAAGAACTCTGTCTGGCTGACTAAATTGAGTTCATAAGTCCCTCTTGTAGTGTGTGTGTGTGTGTGCGCGTGTCTCTGATTTGGCCCCCCTCGTTCTCGAATTATGCATGATTGCTCTGAACAGATACACTTTCAATCTTGCATTTCATTTATTTGTCCCTGATGTTTCTACAGTAACTGCCAGCGAGACCCGTGTGCAGAAGAGACAGTAAATTCTGAGTTGGCTGGCTGCAGCTGGTGCATGTACATGTGTATCTAGTCCTGTTCATTTTTCAGTGAGTCTACCACTCCCTTTTTGCTTCTCAAGCACTGATTTACACCCCCCCCCCCCCGAGTTGGACGACAGCCTCCAGCATCTGGAGCAGATTGTGACCCTGCAGTGTGCCAGGTAGCAGGACATTAACATCCAAGGCCTTATTGTCCACTGATGAGCTGTCAGAGTGCACGCCCTCACTCTGGTGTGTGATATCAGCCTGCCTCCATCTACCGTCAAGCACACACACTCGGTCCCCGCGGAGCACTCTTCCTCTTTACCTCGGATATAAATCAGAGGCCGCGGGAAAAACAGGGACCGAAGAGTTGGAAAAAATGTGAAGTTAAAGAGGGAGCATGTCTTTGGTGAGAAAACCCCCCCCTGTGAGTGAATCAAGGACACAGCAATATTGTTTTGATAACAAAAATGGTTTCTCTCAGTTCTCAGCAGGAATAGTTCTGCTCTACGGACCAGTAAACTATAATAACTAATAGAGTAATATCCGTAATGGACATCTACAATAAAGATATTTTTTGTGATCTTGTTTTGTTTTGTGTGTGGAGAGTTGCTAGTGCATTTCCCTGAGTATTTTTCTCTGTTAGTAAGACAATCATAATGTTGGAATGAATACAGAATGAAAGCTCAGTGCCTAATGTTGAATTCAGCACTTTCCTGCAGCAGCTCTAAACATGTCTGTGCATGAATTAGAGTCGCGTGCCGCCTTATCAAGGGCGCCTTATTTCACATCGACTTAATGACTACATGTGGACCATATCCATGTTGAGTTCTGCTCCAGAAGAGACTTCATTTCTCTTTCGCAGTTGTGTGTCTGGAAACAAAGGCTCTCATATCTTTGTATCATTGTCTTGGTTTATCTCACGGCTGCAGGCTTTTGACAATGCGTGTGGTACCTTCTGTTCCTTTTGATTGTCCACCCATTTGTTAACTAAACATGCTTTCCATTTACTGCCACAAAGTGAAAAATGTAGTAGTCATTAAGTATTCATTACCTGTGCAATTTGTTTCTTCTTTATGCACTTTTAGCCCGGAGAATATTCTGAATACGTAGGTAGCTCTCATTTAGAATATTGACAGTTTTCGATGCAACCTTTATGCTGTTAAGTGTTTTTTTTATTTATTACTTCACAGAAAAAGTTACAGCCAGAGAATCTGCCCCTTATCTTTAAAATTTAAATCCTGCAATATGATTTCCTTATCCAAAAAAAGCACGAAAGTCATTTGAGATCTGTTTTGTCTTTATCAGGGAGTTTGTACCCACAGAAGACTCAGCACCTCTTTATAAGTGGAAACCTACCTTTTAGCTCCTGACCTAAGCTGAAAGCTATGTGTGAATATGCTCTCATTAATCTCACCTACCACAGTAAAAGGTCTGAGGCTGGAGGCTCCCTGAGAATTAATCTAAATAGCTCTTTCATTTCTCTGACGTAAACACAAATGTCTCCAACAACAATGTGACACACTGCGGGATGCCCTGAGACCAGACTTTGCTTGCTTGTCATTGTCCCTGTAATGTTGTCCTGCAGTTTCTATGGAAACCAAGCCGGCCTTATTAAAAAAAAGAAAAAAAAAAAAAAGAAAAAAGTTTCACCTTCTCGGAGTCTGCCCTTTACCTGACAGCCAAGATAAACGAGCAGGGTCCTGGGAGGAAGGCAACACAAACATGCATCTCTGCTCAGTGGCCCGTGCTCATTGGCTCTCTGCTGGAAGCCCTTATTTACCTTAATGCTGGGAGGTGGGGGGAAAGGGGGAGGCTTGAGGAGGAGTAGCCGGCGGAAGGTGTCTCTCTGTGTGTGTGTGTGTGTGTGTGTATGTTGGGGGGGTGGGGTGGGGGTTGTGATTACTCACAATACCTCCCATCAACAACCTTGAACCATGCTGCAATAAAAAGAAGAAAAAGAAGCAAACAACTCTTTCTGGCCCCCATAATGCATGCGGGCCAGATGATGTCATATGTCACCTTCAGCTAATGAAGGTGATGATGACATGCATGAGCGCCGCATACATTCACCATCTGCTCGGTTCCACCGCGCTGGAGCTGCTGCCCACAATGCTGCAGAGAGGAGTCGAGGCACGTCTGTACCACAGTACGAGTGTCCCTCGACGCGTGTGAAAGACCGCCGCCTGCATCCCGATGACTCAAGTTTAATCATACCTTCACACCACAAGCTACTAAAGTGACTCTGAGGCCACTTATTTTATAGCACCTGAGCAACCAGAACAGTCAGCTGACATGACAGTGGTCACCAAACAAAAAAATCACATCGTAACTTTTGAGCAACATCACCTGCTAGTAGCCCACATGCTAATGTTGATGTTGTAAATTATGTGTTAATTTGCCTGGCTGGTTTTATTTACATATTATCTTTTACAATGGATTATTTTCCCTGCTTCCCATTGGTTTAATTAAAAGAGAGCACAATGGACGTGTAGGTCCTCAATAAGATACCAACATATCTTAGGATAGATAATAATACTAGAAATGAGTCTACAGATGTATAAACTGTAATTATCAATGTCTTAAATGTATACATGTTTTCTAGTATTTATGTATTTTGATCTCCACTGGGGAATCGGGGTGGTTGCAGTAACAGCAGACTTAACATTTTAATAATTTATGATGTTATATATCTAAAGAAATATGAGTCAGTTTCAAGTAAGAAGACCAGTGTTTCAAACAAACAGACCGGAGTGAGGCTGGATGTGAAATAGGGCTGCAGCCAATTATTTCCGTTTTCGATAATTTAGATAATTCTCGATTAATTAATTATTGTCTAATCATTTCATCTTTTAATGTGAAATGTAATTTCAAAATTCAGCGTGTCATAGATTTTGATAATTATCACAAACCAAGAAATAATTTCAGGTCCATATTCAGTAGGCCACGCCACTGATTCAGTGTCTACCAAATATAATTCTAACAACTGATTAAGCAGGTTTGGTGTTAAATACCTGCTAAAACTGATCTTTTAATTACAATTGGGTTTCAGAATGTTTTGTCATATTAGATCCTGTGTTTCTTTTTTTGAATTTGTCACGTGCACCTTGTAGTCACACAATGTTAAAGATGGAACAATTAGTCATCAATTAGCCAATTAATTAAACTAATCAGCCACAATTTTATATAGTATTCTTTTAATGAAAAATAGCAAAAATGTACAGATTCCAGGTTCTCACATGTGAGTATGTTTTGGTTTTCTCAGTCTTGCCAGTGGGTCGTTTTCCTGTTTAATTATGAAGAGTGACAAATTACAGATTGATTGGTTTTCTTATTTATCAAAATAAGTGTAAATGATAAACATCAGCACATTTTTGCTATATTCTTTTGCTAAACTGTCCATGAAAAGAGGAATGACAAAGGATATATTTGACACGCCTGCAGGTGATGTTTGTTCGTCATTTTATTTAGTGCCCATGTCGATACTTGAGTGAGAATTGCCTCCCAGATTGATTACATTGGGAAGAGAGCTGCAGGTTATGAAAGTTTTGATTGACAGGTGCTTGACTCCAGCTGTTGAGTAGAGTGTAAAAAGGCGAGCGCTGGTGACTGAAGATGATCTTTGGATAACATCAGATGACCTTTGGGAGCAGCCGAAACTATCAGTCTCCACGGGGCTACTCTCCTCCTCTTGGCGTGTCTTGACACTTTTTTCCCCCTTCTTCTCTCTCCCTCTTTTCTATCCCCTTCTCTTTTTCTGTCTTTGTGTCTGGTGAGTGCAGTTTCTGCGAGTTGGCAGCCTGTATCTGATCCTGAAGTAATTTACTGGTAGCGATAAGGAAGTGGTGCGCACAGTCTTCCGTTATACCAAGTCCTCTCTGACAGGGCAATCTGAAGCCCATTGAGACTAAATTGGAGGAAAATTTTTGACTCCAGATAGAAGGGAAACATGCGAGATTGTTGTTATTATTATACAAATTCAACAAACTGAGATTGAGTGGGGAAACAATCACCAGTGACTGCTGGTTTAATTTGTAGTGACATGCTTATTCCATTGACTTTGGGAGTGGAAATAACGGCAGAGTGATAGCAGCAGTGCAAAGTGAAGGGTCGAGTGGTCTGTTTTCTCATTTTTTTAATGAGTTTGCTGAGACCTTGGCCGTAGCAAGAAGTGAGTGCTTATGTGCACAATTTTGGTTGTCCACTTAATCCTGCCTTATAATTTTGTCGTTGATTATATAGCACATTTTGTGCTTGTGAGAAAGACTCTTTGACTTGTTTGCCTTTGCCCTTTACAAGCTCGCATCAGCTTATATGTGCATATTATAGACACTACGTGTGTATGTACGTGTGCGTTGTGTCGAGTCCAGTTTTGCCCAGCAGAGCTCTTTTTATTTTTTATTTTTTCCCTCTCATGCAGGCCAGGCAGACCGGGGTCATTGCCTCAGGGGTGTCTTAGAGAAATGCTTCTCTGCTGTGGGCGAGAAGAAATATGAAAGAGACCCTAAATCAAGACACAGAGCCCCATGAATCATGTCAGCAGCTGAGCTGAAGAAGAGGGATGAGACCATCTGTAGCAGCATATGAATGGCTAACTGACTCACAGTGCTGTTGACACAAGCTGAAGAAGTGTGAAGAGGTGGTGAAGATTAGCGCTGCTGCTCGCTGCACAGCCTGGAAACCTGCTTCAGTCAAAAAAATGGGCAAACCCAAATATGCTGCACGCTCCATTCGTCACTCTTGACGTTTTACAGAATTGCACGGGGGAAAGTTTTTTGTTTTTTTTTTTGTTATAAAATAAGATAAATTCCTATAACAACACATTTATAACACCTAAATTCATGTTGCGTGAATAGTTTTCTAGCTTCTCCCTGTTAAAGGCTTTTTCAGTGCGTTGAATGAGCGGTTATTGATGCCAAGATGCTCCACAAGTCTCTTGTGGCCACTGCTGTGAGGCTTTTGAATGACATGGGATACTTGCTTGTTTTCTGGGATATGGGTTGCATTTGTGGCATAATTTTTAAGGTTTTGTTGAGAAATAGTGAGTTGGTTAATCAATCAACAGAAAATTATTCGGCAACTATAGAGTTTGATAGATTGATGAAATTTAGGAAACTGCTAATTAAAGAAGGTAGATGGGTGGCTCTCTCCTATTAACTTAATCTGAAAATAAGTATTACTGTAAAAGTACCGTTATAATTAAATTTACGTTTAGGGTCAGGCTTGTGGAATGAGAATTAATTGTCACTCTAAGGCAAATGATTGTGCCCTCCAAAGTGAAATGGCATTGTTTCGACGTTTAAATTACACTGACACCACACTGTCGTAAAAGAACCTTGTGGCAGCGGTAAATTAGTCTCTTTGATAAAGCGTTGTTAAAGCGCAGTAACAGGACAGATGATGATCACAAAACTTCACGGCCGACCCTAGGGCTTGTAATATAAAAATAAATAAATAAATAAAATTAACCCATCAAACCACTGGCATACAATCCATGCCGAGGGCATGAAGTGGTATTTATGAACGTGCAGGTGGTTCCAAGCTCATAAACAGGAGGTACTGATAAGTGCTTCATGTAATGTGACTGAAAAGTTGTGTTGGAGGATAATGCAGAATCTCCCTCAGATAAATTATGATGATCTTCACAGGGTGTGCAGAGTAGGCCTATTTGTACAAGGCTGACAGTGGGAAGATGAATTACTTTCCCCCCTAAAGTTTATAGTCAACAAGGAAGCATATCATAGTTTGTGCTAATAAGGATGAGCCCAATTTGTGCTCTTTAAATGAATAAACATGTAACTTTAATCTTACTTTGTAAAATGGTGCGAGTGCATGATCCAAAACAGCACAGGCTGTTTGTTGAATGTTTTGTTGAATATGCTAATACTACTAAATTAGCTACAAAAGCCCATGCATGGATTCTTTTATTATTTTGTTTTTTTGCAACTGCACTTGTTTGTTTGCTGTTCAGGCACATCACTTCTCATCCTCATCATTTAAATGAATAAATGTGTTGTTTAAAGCTTTTTTTTTGTAAAAGAATGAGTGTACTGCAGCTGTGAGCACAGCATCCAAAGGCTGGTGTTTGTTGAATATTTCCTTAATTACAAAAGCAAGTTAAACAGCGACAGAGTCACACCTGAGGGGAAAAACATATTGACTGATTTAGCATCAAACAGAGAGAGATTGAGAGAGAGGCGTAATTGTGATGGACCTCGGGGGGAGTACAGCAGCAGTCTTAGGAGCCGTACTAGCGGTATGGGGTGCAGTTTTGCAGTCGTATTATTCTCCTGTGATTGGCCATACAGAGATGAGTGTGGGGAAATATAAACACAGATAAGCCCATCAGAGAATGAAGGGAGAGATGCTACAGTATGTGATCAGTCAACTATAAAATTGACTTAGACTGAGCAGTTTTACTGTTTGTCAAGAAAGATTGGTGATATGACGTGGAAGGAAAATGTTTAACAATACTATATTTTATCGCTTTCGCTCTCAGCACTACTTTTCACGTTGTTTTTAGTTTCCACTTTATTAGGTACACCTAATGAAAACTAATGCGCTCTATTGCAACAGCCCTGCAATAAATCCTGCCCTCGTGAAGGTTACAGTCAGGGCTGTTGTGGTAAATAAAAGGGTTTGCCCAGCCCTTTTACCTCAGCTACTCTATCACGGCTTTGAACAGGGCTTTGATGGATGGATGGATGGATGGATGGAACTATCGGTCTGTTTGTAAAAAAACAATCTCTATTCAAACACAGTCTGTATGCTCTTGATTATACAGTAGATCAATGTAGAAGAGCAAAACTGACTGATGTGGAATTAATGTGTTTAAACTTAAAGCTGCATCATATAACTGAAGAGTTTGACATAATCAGCATTTTGTGAGTTTTTTCAATTGATCATAGCTGACAACTACTCTACTACTCAACAACTGACGTCAACAGCCTGCTAGCACCATGAGAAAACAACAGCTTGTTGTGTAGCATTAGTCCCTCTATTAAAAGATCTGTCAGCCATTTTATAGCAGATTTCAATTTAGTGTTTTTATATTCTGCTAGTGGGGCTGCCCTTTTGTTTATATCCGGATCACAGATTGTGCCTTAAACAATATTTACCAGAACAGTAATTCATGTAGACACAGCTTGGACAGGTTTTCTGCCTCCTGCTTTGAATTTGTACTTGTGTCAGCGTCAGAAGACTCCTGGGTTGCTTCTGAATGCGTTTCAGTTCAGTTTTAGACACAGTCAAGAGTTCTTATTATTTTGTCCACCCCATTTGTATCCAATTGGGGAGACGAAATAGTACAAACATCTCCTTTTGTGTTGTATTTTCTATTTTGTATTATACATATTAATAAACAAACAATATAAAATTCATACAGCACTGATATTTTTGATGCATCGTACAAAACATTTCCACCCACACTTTCCACTGAGTGTGCGTCTCTGCAGCTGCACTTGTTTGCCTTCCAATGATGACTGTCATTCGTCTCTAAACTTGGTGACACACAGACTTCTTAATCTGAGGAAGCCCTGAATACAACTCAAATCACTCTGACTGGTGTTTTGCAGCTGTCATTCACCTCGGCGCCTTCGAGGTCCTGCAGGAGGTTCATGAGCCTCTTTACCATCAGCAGCAGTTTCTCCTTTTTTCTGGCCCATTCAGCCGCTGTTACATTGAGTGAAAAGAGGAATGGTGCTGAGAGCAAATATCCCCAAACAGTTTCACAGAGGTGATTAGACTGTTGGTATTTTGGTCCCTTTTGCCAATGTGTTGTTTACCGCTGCTGTCTTCTCTCAGAGGTGTAGTGACGGTGCGGTGGATCTCAGTGTCTGTGGCGGGAGAAACAGCAGATGTGGCAACTTGTTCCTGCCAGCTGTGGAAAAATAATCAGAGATGTGAGGACAAAAGCCTAGACGCACCGTGCAATCTGGGGCTTTAAACTGGGTGTCTGTGTGGGACCTTGAATTAGTGTATGGCCTCACATACTGCGTGCTGAGCAATGTTTATTTAATGCATCTCTCATTATTATTATTATTATTGTTCATATTTTTCTATGTTTAATTTATATCAATGACCTGCTTTCGGCCATGCTGCCCACCATCAGTTAAAATTAAAGTACTGCTTATATGTTAATATATCAAAAGTACTTGTTTAGTATTTTTTCACTGTGGTGTTGCCAGTTTTATTTCAGTAAATTAGCTAAATACTTCTTTCACCACTGCTCAGCTACAAATATCCCTTTAGTTAACTATTTTACAAAAACCTGTTCAAAATAATAACAATACGCCGTGTTTTCTATGTACACACAGAAAAGCATGAGATGCTCTGCTAGCATGAGATTAAAGGGTACAGATCTATCATCGCTCACCTCGATTTATTTTAAATTGCTGCGGAAATTGTGTGCTTCTTCCTGCTCATACCTTTTAAAAGTAAAGGACTGATAATTTATGGACAGTGAGAGTTGCAGGACTGCTGAGCATAGCACTGACAAATTATTGTTAATATTCTGCTTAAATATCAACAACACAGTAGTGGTGCAGCGTTCTTCTTCAAGCCTTATTACAATCTGTCTCTGCTCCTTTGGCTCAACTGCTGGGCTGGATAGATACCTTGTTATAAAACAGTGCCATTGTGAGAGGAAGTCCAATCACTGCTGTGTTTACCTTAAACCTGACATCCTCGCTGCCTCCACTATTTCACAGCCTGGGAATAACGGGTGTTGCTCTAGGCTTGTTGATTTGTTTATGCGTGTTTGCAGAACTCCTCATAAATTCCTAATCATCCTCCCAACGTGTTTTTCTCTGCATCTCCATGAAGCAGGTGTTGAAATTTGGACAAGCTCGGTCAATGGATGAAGATGGCAACGATGACTAAGCCTCTTATGTTTTGTGCCAGAGAGGAAAAGTGTTTCTCATCAGAGTGATGATTTTGATAATCTGCACTGGATTGAGACCAAGAAATCAGTACATGAAATTCTGCAGGATATTTATTTGTGTTCTGCAGTCAAGTAAAACTTTCAGACAGATGGAAAAGACAAAGCATTCATACACTGTGAAGAAAATTCAGCAGAACATTATTTTGGATGTGAGCATGTTCATCACTGATATCATAAAAGCTCTGATGAGTCTTTTATTGTCTGCCCTGCTCTTGCCACATCTGTTTAATCCTCAACATTATTGCCCTTATGGGGCATTAACATCTTTAAAAATTCCCTCTTTCGGTGACCATCTGCTTTTATGAGGCCATTGTACCTCCTAGATAGCCAACTTTTCCATTTGTCCTTATTACCTTCCATAAAACTCAAATATTTAAGAGGTGTTATAAAAGTTCAATTGCCATTTGAGGACTTCTGATATCTATTTGGCATTAACAGTGTGCATGATGCAGTAGCTCGTATGTGCACAAAGCCACTTAGCTTTGCAGGGAAATTAGCGGTATAATATAAAACGCTCTTTACAGCCCTAATAATGGATTTCTGTGAATGGGAGGTTGGTGTCATTTTGGGCATCAGTGTTAAGAGAGGTGTGGCGCAATATGCTGGCACTTGTTTATGTAAATGTGTTTAAATTGTTGGAGGAATGCTGTTTATATGTACTTTGCTCGGGATGTGTACAAATAGTTTAGTTGTGGCTATCAAGGTGAGGCTGGTGCACCGGGAGACGACGACGACGACGACGACGACGACAACAACAGGCACAATAAAGTTAAGCAGTCAAATTCAAATAAGCTTTATTGGCATGACAGATCAGGAATCTATATTGCCAAAACAGTACAGAAATGCAATATAATGAAGGCAATAAATAACAGCTGTAATACATTTACTACAGAGCTTGTTTCCCTGTCGTGTATGACAACAGTCGACATATTTTGTAGCTAATAATGCACACTGACTTTTCTCTCCACATAGGTAGGGCAGTTTCTGAAGATCGGGGAGATCAATGTTCAATGTTCATTCAACTACTGATGCATTATTGATGATGGTTGCATAGTGTTGTTACAAAGAGTAGACTTGGTAAAAATAAATAAATTCATGTATTGACTTGACCCCTGTAGTGTTAGCATACTGTCTGTTCCACCAGCTCACACTGTGCTCCTTTTGTGCAGGGATCTTGGGGGCTCTGTGCCATTTAAAGAGCCTGTGTCGTAATTTCCCCAAGCAGTGCGCGTTGTACAAAAACATGAATGAATAAGCCAACACCAAGTGAACAAAGTGCCCCTCTCAAGCTGTTGTGTCATTGTTCAATAGGCCAAATGGGCACATGAACCTGAAGTAAACCAGAGGCATTAGAAGTGTAATCAAGTGAATAACTCAAAGCATAAAAAATGTGATTCATGTGGGCACACCGATCTCAAATAGTCCAACTCGATCTCCTACGAAATGTGTTTATATACAACCAATTTGCTTTGACAAATACATTTTGGAGGAAGCATAATTGCTGCCTGCCTTACACTCACTGGCATCATTCTTCCCAATCCAGGAAGCTTCAGATCAAGACATTTGCTTTGGAAGCCGTATTGCAGTTTCACAATAAATTAACAAATAAACAGCGCAGAGTGACAGCACTATAAAAACACACATGACATAAACCAGTAGCAGACACATCATAAAACCACCCATCATAAAAGAGAAGACATTAGAAGACATATTTTGATATTCCTGCACTGTAGAGGAATCGTAGGGAGGAGGTTGAGGTGGGTGCTTTGATGTACGCACTTTAGCACTGGAGGCTGTCACGTGTCATGTGAAAACAAGGTTGGGGAAATGTGTGGTTTTGGTTAAATATTGAAAAGCTCAACGCGTCCTGTTCATGCTTTAATTTGACTTTTTCAGTATTTAACTAAGACCATGATTTTTCTCCTTGTTCCAGTGCTTCGAATTAACTAAACATGACCTTAAAAAAATGTTATTCATGCTTTAGTAGCCATGAGTGGATATTGTAGGGAAAACAAATGAAATACAGTACATTGTTCAGTAATATTAATATTTAACACTTTGCAAATATGCTCAATCAAAATGTTTCCTTGTCATGTTGATTTTAAAAAAAACAAAACAAAAAAAAAGGGGTAATGTGGCATTATGTTTCCTGATTGGTGCTCGGAAATTCCCAGCTGGACCACACCCACTTCAAATCAGTGAAAAGAGCCCAGACAAAAACACAAATACAGAAATCTGTCTGTCTTTTCCAACTTTGACATCTTCTTTTGGTTCATGTAGAACCACATTCCTTAGGTCATATTCAGACCAAAGCCGCAGCCTAAATGGGTGAAAAGTTAAAACAGAATCAGCTTTTGGAGAAACGCAACCGACGTCATGCTGTGGTGCCCGATCACACCGTGCAGTCGCTTTGCGTTGTATCGCTCTTCAAGTTGGGATTGCTGGTTAGTCTTTCTACTTGTGCTACAATCAGCATGGCCATGTAGTGACACTCCCACATCGCTGCACAACCCCGCGCTAATCGCCACAACTCCTGATTTAGTCTGAGTGCAGCCTTATAGTAAAAAACAGATTGGTAAGTTTTCTGGGCCTAAAACAAAAATCAAGCATGCCATTTTGAATGTTGTATATGGAACATACAACTTAGATGAAATCACTGATTTAATTCTGTTGGCTAAAAGCCAAAAAGCCAAATCCCTCTCTACTCAACATAAACATAATTAAATATCAGCACATTTAAAATTGTTGTTATTTCCACACATTATATTGACCCCATCAGGGCGATGTAGATGGGCATCTATGGCCGACAGTGTTTTGTCATTATCATAAGCTTTCATTATGCAGTCACCGCCATTAGAGTGCACTTTACACATTTTGTCTTTTATTTTTCTCAGTCCTGCAAAACTTTGTGTTTATGAATCTATAATTACTCTGTCTCTTCTTAAAGCAAGTTCCAGCATCTCAGTACAACAGTGTAAGTACAGATTCCTGACACAAAATGCCCATTACCCACTGACCAACTACCAGACCATATTAATTACCACTGCCACCTTGCTCAAACAGCTCTGTCTGGCTAATTCCATAGTGTCTTCCTGGCACAAGTCAATACTACTTCAAGGCTCAGGGCTTCCTAGTAATTGGAACAAACATGGCAGTAGTGATGTTTGGAGCTAAATCTTTGCCAGAGGCACTGTCTGCTGTTGTATTATCCTCTTTGTCACAGCTCTCAGTAAAGGTACACAGTTCTAGATACACATACTGGCAAACCTTATAAACCTGATTATAATAATCCTTTATGAAAATACCTTATTACACCCTGTGTGTGAAAAGTTTTGTCAGTCAGTCAATTTCTCTGATTCAGAATTTGTGCACAAATAAAAATGGCATTCCTGCAGATATGAGAAAACTCTTGACTTAGTGAACATATCGTGGAATATAAACATACTCATATTTACTGCAGGAGGTATGGAAATCTTGATGTATTATTTAATTACGCTGTTGCAGAGTTAATATCCTTATTGCCATATTAACTCTGGGTTATTGTACCAAACAGATGTTTGTTTAAAGCATGGCCCTCTTGTTGATTTTACACATTAAACTGCATATGTTCCATTGTCTTGCCTGAAGTATTTTCTGTCCTTTTTGAGCTTAAGTGAACAGGCTGCTTTGAAGTGGCAGACTGTCCCAGATCCTCTCTGTGCTCAGAAAGCCAGAAGCAGGCAGAAGGACTTCTGTTTTCTCAGTGACAACTTGAAGGCAGGTATTGCCTTCTAGCCTACTAACCGCAGGCCTGCTTTGTTTCTCGCTCAGCCAACCATGAACAGTGTGCATGGTCTACCTCCTTCATCTCCCGAGCCACAGAACTCCTCTCGCCATAACATTTTGATGAAGGTGCTCTCAGGAAAAATACATTTCTGTATTTAGACAGCCAACTATTTATTTATTTATTTTTACACTGTTGGAAAAAAAAATCACATTGATTTGAGATAAAATTTTGAATTAATATAATTGTCTCTTGCCTTGTTGTTTCTTTTATCCTCCTTTAACAGTTTTTAATGGCCAGCTTCACATTATTAGGAAGAAAAAAAGGAAAAACCTGACAGTTTCTGTTTAAAAGAACAAAGTCGTATTTATTACCATAGTAATTATAGCATATATGAACTCACAATTGAAAGACAGGTTGTGTGATTACCAATCAAACAGGCATGCTCAGCTGCTCATGATTGATGCCTCAAAGGCGGCAGAAGAATGCTAATAGATCTTGAGAACAGTATGAGAAGTCTGTGACCTGCTAGTTAAATGATGTTGGGAATGTTCGGCGGCCATCAGTAAACTGTGAATGTGAAAACAGTGCGACAGTGTGAAAGAGATCACTCGTAGTGATGAACCTACAGAGAATTTCCCTTCGACGTCACGGAGATTTATAGCAAGTTTCAGCTCATTGTTTAGCTGTCTGAACCACAACTTTACTATTTTGGTTCAATCTCAGAACTCTCATAGCGTCGTTTTGCAGCCAGCTGTTTTCATCAAAAATGCTCCAAAAACCCACTGTACACTACTTACTTAGCACCAAACAGCAGACGAACAAAGTTAGTGACTAGCTGGTGAACATAGTGGAGCATTTAGCAGCGAAAGGGGTTGGTGGAGACCAAAAACAGAGCTAAAAGAGAGTTAATACTGGACTTACATTCGTAAGAAGCAAGACTCCAAATGAATTATGTTTCTCCGTAACAGCTGGATGTGTAAATAAGCAACTGTTTCTAACCAGTTCGCCATATCAACTTAAAAGGTGGTGATATGTCAATGTTCACAACCTGTTTCCACTGCCCTCAAGTGGCCAAAAAAAAAAAAAATCAGTTATTGCAGGTTTACTTTAGTTTTAACATTCTGATTGCATGATTCAGATATATTTACAGGTATCATGTGTCAAATTGGTATGGATCTTTTCTTCATATCATTGTATTTTGTCTATTTGGATTTGTTCTCTTACAGTAAGGTGCAGCGCGTTGTGTGACAGTCAAATTCATTCCTAATTCTCAACCCTTCCTCGTCGCAGCCCTAATCAAAGGGATACAGATAAGATGATGTACCAAAAGACAAAAATATTAGCGACAGAAAGCATCAAATTCTTCACAGAAGCTTGCATCTGTGTTTTATGCACGACCACAGTATTATAGTACACTGGATTGAGGATCAGAGTAAATTACTTTGACATACCAATCCTACTCTGTCCTGAAGTCAAGAAATAGGGCAAAGGAGGCCTCAGATTTCTTTGTTCCAGACGTGAAGGTTTTGCACTTACAGACAAATATAGTTGAATGAGATGGGGATAAGAGCCAAGAATAAAATGATTGAAATTTTCAATCTAGGGCTGAACTGCAGTGTGAGCAGAGATGAGATGCAAACCAAGCGTCCCTTTGGGGAGAAGGATATGGATTATAAGATCCTGCTGCTGGTCCACAGAGACGCAAGCAATCACTCTGCTGTTTGATATCCCCTTGTAGGTTGTGCTCGATGCTACTGTATGCTTTTTACTCAACTTGAAGAATATATGATGACTGTGATCAAGGCTTTCTTTTATCTGAGACACCTTTTAAGGAGCATACCCTTATTTTCTGGTGTTGCAACCCCCTGAGAGTCTTTGTGTTGCATTGCCAGCCCTGCAGCATGTTACAAGAGATTGTATGTGTTTCAGGTTATGGATCCCAGTGGCATAATGAAATGCATTGCTTACTGAATACAAGAGGAGCCGCCAGTGTGTGTGTGTGTGTGTGTGTGTGTGTGTGTGTGTGTGTGCATGGATACAATGATATTTTTTATGTTCTTCTACATTTAACAGCACTAAATTCATGCATGTCTGTGGTTTTCACAATATAAAACAGTTTATAGTAGTAACATGCAGTTTTTTCATACAGATGTGTGGCTGTACACATTTTCATTGGGTGGAACTGGGCACAGATGGCTCTGATGTAATCTCTTCAATCTGCTATTAATCACACTGAACAGAAAGGAGGAAAAAAAACTGCAGTAAAGGTCATGACGAGGTGGATTTTTGTATTTGTTGCATAGGAAGTATAAGCAATCTATGAGGTTATCAAAGGCTACAAGTGCGAGTGGGCACAGTAATGTCCCTTTACAATTTACTTTTTAGCTATAGGTATACCCTTAACAATTTATCGTAGCCCCAGACCCAACAAGGACTATCTTCATTCCATTTCTTACACATACAATCTCCATCTTGGCAGGTGTGTCCAGGGATTAAACCGAGCTGGAGGCAGCGGGATCCTCGCTCCAGTATACACGGTTCAGGCGCAGTTTAGTCCCAACACATCAGCCTCCAGCTGCAGGCGACTACTGCAGCGAGCAAACAGGGCCTTCATGTTCACACTTAATGTTTTGGTTGATCCGTACAGTTCCGTTTAGATGCACACAAGAAGCCAGATTATTCAGAGAAATCATGTTAAGGCAGGAAACCCTGAGAACTTGTTGACATGCACCGCTGTAACCTGGTTACTCTAAAATCTAACATGCAGCTGGTCAACCCACAAGATGTCTCCAGTCCCTTACATCCACATTTCTTTTTATATAATGTTACTCAATTTTGGTTGAAGGAAGGTCAACCCACCAACGTATTTTAGATCAAAGGCTAGTATACGTCATGTACAGTGAGATGCTTCAGTTTAAAGAGTTCTTTTTTTTTTTTTGTCACAGTAATTGTATTTACTTATTTATCAGGGACGGTGCTCATTAATCAACATTAGAATGTAAAAGTGCCAAAGTTACGCAAGGCTGACTCATTTCTATGCAGTAGCTTACCAGAATGTTGAAATGACTCAACCTGCTAAAATGAGGAAATATAGAGCCTCAATATTAATTTCACTTGCGCACACATTGCATTTGCATTTAACGTTACAAAATGTGACACAATAAAAAAGATTTAAAGAATCCAACAAGTGCCAAAATTAAAACCAGAAAAAAATCTTTCATCAGAGCAAAGCTTGAATGTACAATTCAGTGCCCACAAGTCTGACACAAATTGCTTATCAGCCATTTCTTATGACTTATAATTCCATTCTTGTTGGGCTGTGTGTCGCCCTTTTTAAAGTGTGATGAAACAGAGGTTTTCGCCGCCAAACCCCCAGGAACTTCACCAGGCTATGTGGCAATATTGGTGTAGTGGCCCCAGTCGAAATTACAGGTCACGTCACGCACTTTGCCTTACACAAACCTTACCAAAGAAACAACTGTAAAACAATGAAGAAAATTTTCTGAGCATCTAAAAACACTCCAAAATTATTGTCTTTGTATTTTAGGAGTTGTATCATATTATTTCCGTCAAAGAACTGTGAAAGGGTTTGTGCTCTTGAATCCTACAATCTACGATCCTACAATTCTGATTATGTTATGTTTTTTTCACTTTGACAGAGTCCTTTGTATGAATCTGTCAAACAAATGCATTTTTGTGAATACAACTTTGGGCATCTGCAATTGTTCTCTGAATTACCAAAGCGCTGTTTTTGTGGACAGATTTTAAATGTTCACTTTAATATTTGATTTGACGCGGCTGCCAGAAGAAAGACGGCAGCCACAGCAGAGACAGGGAGGACAGAGGCCACAAAAAGAGGAGAAAGAGCCTAATAAGAAAAATAGTGGCGATAACCGACTTACTGCTGATAAAAAGTAAAAACTGACACAGAATGGCAGCTGTATTTTTCCCAAACTAATCACATTTAGCAGTTCCAATTTGCAGGAAATTAACATCAAATTACATCTCAAAGACCCAGACATCCTGACTAAATTTGAATTATGCCACCCACCTTTTCTTTTAAATAAATTAGGCACTTTATTTATTCATACTTTTTTTTTTTCTTTCTGGCCTTGTGTTGCTTGAAGAGCTCACCCAATTTGTGTTAGCTCCTACAAAATCACCCAGCAGTCAATTTAGCCACTGATTTTTATTTTCAATTCTCTAATCTAGATATTTAAGTGACGTTGGGCTGACACCTTGGTGGTCTGGTCCTTCTGCACTTTGTCAGAACTGCTGCAAACACACACACACACACACACACACACACACACACACACACACACACACACACACACACACACACACACAGCATACACAAAGAGCTCAGTGGGTCTTGCCACAATGAGTGACTTTACCTTGATCTACTGGTTTGATTAAATGATATGCTGGAGATTGAGATGTGAGTGAGTTGTGCTCACTCGCTGGCCGTCATGGTCCGAGTCATTACAGCTGACAGACTGTACTGAAACTAAAAAGTGAGGAGTCCTTGAGGTGAACTGAAGCCTATTACCAAGCTATAACAACAATGAACTGCTTTAACTCAAGGATTAAGGCCACATATTGAAACGTATGTATCAATGTATAGTTGAGTACAGTAATACTGTACTCACAGTGTGGTTTAATAGTTTACGTTTCTAAGAGAGAGCATAAAGGGCTTGATATATAGTTGTTATAAAGCAGACATGTAATCTGCAGCCTTAGCACTGCAGCAGAGACGCATGTTCATGTGTACATGTGCAGCTGAAGGTGAATTATGTTTCTTCCACATCACAAATCCCGCTTTAATCCTGCGGTATGTTTACAAATGAATTGTGCCATCACCTTTGTGTGAGTTCAGAATATTCATCATTTTTTTAGTATTGCTCTCTAAGAGAAGAAGAGATATTAGATTGGACTTTTTTCAGTGCGAGAGTGTCACGTTTGCTTTTCTGACATATTGCCGGTGTATTTCTCAGTGGTGGAAGAAGTACTCAGTTCCTTTTCTCAAGTAAGCGTACCAGTACTACAATGTAAAAATACTCCATCGTAGACAAAAGTCCTGCATTTAAAATACTACTAAAGTAAAAGTACAGTAACTTAAACTTACTTAAACTTAAAAGTACTTGGAGTATTTTTACTTTTAATACTTTTTCTGCAGAAAATTGGCGCCGGTTACTGATATGGCATTATATATGACATTATTATATATTTAATACTGATGCATCAACGTAAGCGGCATTTTACTGTAGTAGCTGGTCGAGGTGGAGCTACTTTTAACTATTGTATATACAGTTAGGTAGTTTAGTCCAGTGGTTCTCAACATGGGGGTCGGGCCCCCTCTAAAGGGTCACAAGATCAATCTGAGAGGTTGTGAGATGATTAATGGGAGAGGAAAGAAGGAAAAAAATCATTTCTGACACACAAATGCGCAGTCATTCTTTGGACTTTTCTCTAATCTTTTGCTTTTTTTGTGAAATAATGGAGAGTTTCACTGCTGTTTTGAAACGAATCACAAGGCAAAACGTTTGGGAACTGCTGGTTTAATCTTTAACAATGCATGATGTTTTATAAGCTTATGTTTTTTAATGTATAATCATAATGTGAAAGGTAACTAGCAACTACATCTGTCAGGTAAATGAAGTGGAGTAAAAAGTACAATATTTCCCTCTAAAATGTAGTGGAGTAGAAGTAAATAGTAGCAGAACTAGCATAAATTCTAAAGTTGAATACTCAAGAGTACAGTACTTTAGTGAATGTACTTAGTTACTTTCTACCACTGGTATTTCTCAGGTTATGCTTTAACATGACGGATGAATGTATGATGTACTTACAGACCCCTCTGTCTTTTGTACTTTGTTCACAGCTACACCCTCCGTGTGGTGGGCAATGGGATCAAGGCTCAGAGTGCCAACCCCGAAGTGAAAGTGAAGGGAGCCGACCCTGTAATAAATCAGATCATTGACAAACTCAAACACATCAATCAGGTGAGCCTCTCTCTCTTTTTACCCTCTTTTTTCCATCCCTCATTCTGTCAAACATATGGTAACTGTCTCCCTAGGCAAGCTGCTAATTCTCTGTGCTTCTTGTTTTTATGGAACATTAAGTATCTCTTGTTAGCTTTTGGCTCGTTCTTCAAGGTACACAGAATTGGCTACCTTGAAAAGAAACGGCTGCTCACAAAGCTGAAACCCCTTACTCTTAACCTTTGAATAATTCTCAAGAAAATAATTCATTTATATCATCTTTCATATTACCAGTAAGTACCGGCTAATAGAAAACAAGTCTGAAATGCAAAATCATCTCCAGGCAGTGGAAAAAAAAATCAATCATTACACATTTAGAAACCCATTTGATCTGGTTTGTGTGTCTTCATATTTACAAAATTCTTTTTCTGCTCTTTGTCAAAATCAATGTAGCTTTTCTATCACCCAGCCTGCTTTTTATGCAGGTTTGTGCTGCTGTGGCTCCTTTCAGTGCTGTTTATCTCTCTGGATGATGAGATTAGGGCAGTTTACGGGAGCACTTTCTCTTCTCTAGCTTCAATAACAGCTGCTGTAGCATCCTCTGGGATGTTGCACTGCAGCAACAGCAACAGCAGCAGCCTCACATGTCTGTTGCTTTGGTTTCCCAAGTGGCAGGCTGAAGGCCAGGTCATCTCTCTTGACCTCGTGCTGGCACCCCCTTCCTGACTAATTCACACCATCTGTGGGATGTCAGAACACATAAATCTATATCATAACACATTCACTCTGTATTCACTGTGTATATGTCTTTCTCTCTCTCTGTGTTTTTGTCATATGCATCTGAAATGTGCTTCTTTGTGTATGTCCTTTGTGGTTCTGTGAATTTTTACCTACAGGTGAAAGTTTCATGAGCTTGAATACTTAGAAATCTGCTGCACATGATTTACTGTAACTACTACGGAACAGATCATGATTGTCAGCTCAGCCCAGATTATGTAATCATTTATAATCTGCTGAGAGCAAGTACTTGAGTGACTTCAATAACTTTAAACCCTCTGTTTTTTTCACCCAATTTCTTTTGCACATACTCGCCTCTTTTTGTCCACATTTTGTGTTCATCTCCTTCTCTGCTAACTGTTCATTTTAACAAAAACATTTTCATCAGCGTCATTAGCTTGCAACCTGTTCCTCTTGTCGTTGTATACTCAGTCTTTGGTTACCCCCAATTTAATAACTGATCAACAGTCAGTTATTCACTGATTGATCCCTAGTAGAATCATGTATGTCTCCATCAGTTAGGGACTTTGAGATTTATGAGATCTATGTCGAACGACAGCGCATTTGTACATTTAACTTTGCACAAATAAGTTCCTTAAAGCTACAATAACTGATGTTTTTTGGACACTTGGGGTCAGCAGGAACACGATGTCAACATAATATTGACATATTATTATTGTATATTAGATTATTTACACATCCAGCAGTTACGGAGCAACATTATCAATCACTTGGAGTTGTGTTTCTGGCCACAGGGCGAATATAAGTCCAGTAATCACTCTTCTTTTAGTTTTTTTCTTGGTTTTTTTGGTCTCCACTAACTCCTGCAGGAAATATATAACACTACTATGTTCAACAAACAGGATTGGACCTGCTATCCCTCCCAGTTTGACTGACAGGTATTTTGATACACGGACTAATATTAGATGACAAGAACATTTAATTTTCTGTTTTCTGACACTGTCAAAGGGTTGTTTACATCAGTAATAATTATAAACACAGGTAAACAGTTATGATCAGTTGAATTTACATGGTGAAAAATGTTACTGATTAGATGTCTTTTACTGTTTTTTAATCTTTGTTTCTTCTTTCTTTTTCTTTTTTTCCTTCTCGAAGTTCCATTTATATCTAAAGCATTTACATCCTTACAGGTGCTTTTCTGTTTTAAAGCCGACATCTGTGTGAACTTGTTAGTGCCATCACAAACAGTGGTGGAAGGTGATATACAACACTTGAAATACCTTTCATTATCACTTTGCTCACACATCTGAGCAAACCTCTGCTGTGTGAAGAAACTCACTGAGTCTGACTTGAAGAAAAGAAACAAGAAAAAAAAAACACTGTGTGACATTTGATTTTCAGATTCTCAGCTTGTTTAAAAATCAGTGTATTGCAGTAGTAACAGTATATATAAGTTGTGTTTTTTGCTTCCGTTTTGGAATAATATTCTGTTTTTAGCACCTGCACAGTTGTCTTTGTAATGTCTTGAATTTTTGAAGAAGTCCATGGAACTATTCAAAGACAGTGACAGAACAGATGCACAATTTCTGTCAAAAAAGTTCTGAATATGGTTTCTTCCAGGAACATTTCTTCCAAGTTTACTTGGAAATAAAATAGAGGTAGTTTATTAATACATGAATAAGAAGGAATGTTTGGTATGAATGGAATAAAAATCAAACATCCCACACTGACGCACTAACTGTCAATCGTCCTTAAAAATCAGCCAACTGTGAATTCACTGAAATGTAAATACAGTTATAGAATTTACTCAGCACAGGCAGCATGAAAAGGAAAGACGATGCAGTGCAATGCAGAGTTTCAACCAAAGCTGATTTACAACATGTGGGTTTTCTCTCTGTCATAATCCCACCTTTCAGCAAGTTTGTATGAAAACAAAGTAATGGCTATTATAAAACTCCATTGTCAGATTGCTAGATGTTGCAAAAGCCATCAATATGTGGAGGTGCTAAGACACAGAGCTAGCGATCAGTTTAATGGGCTGTTAAAATCATGTTTTGAACATATTTTTAGAAATGCTAGCTGCATGGCTCATGGCAATGCCAGTCGTTGGTTAGTTGGTCAGTCAGTCCACCACTTTGGTCCAGACTGAAATACCTCAATTGCTGTTGTAAGTGACATTATATACAGCCACTGGGGCAACTGAATCCTAATGACTTTGGTGATCCCCTGACTTTTCCTCCAGCGTTACGAGGTTGACATTTGTGGTTTTAAATGAAATGTTTGGACAACTACTTGATGGATTGCCATGAAAATTTGGAAAAGACATTCGTGTCCGTCTCACAATAAATTGGATTTTGATCCCCTGACTTTACATGTAGCACCATCATCAGTCAAAATGTTTATTTGCCCAATACTTTGGTTTATGACCAAATATCTGCAAAACCAACATTTCCATCAGCCTCAGCTTTGTGTTTAGTGCTTATTAGCAAATAGCATGCTAGCACATTAAGCTAAGATGGTGCACAGATTTATCATCTCTTGGCCCAGCAAACGCTTTGAGACACCAAATCCATCTTCAATGATTCCAGACAAAATTTGGAAAGACTGGTAACCAGATCCTAATTGCACTTCAGCTCCAAGAGTTTACTGCTCTTTTCCGTTTACTTTGCTTGCTGAGTCTGAATGCAGATAATTTAAGATTTTGTCCAGAAGTGGTGGAAGTGTGATGGCTGCCTTCAGTAGTGTTCAAAAGCCAGTTTTTGTGAAGAGCCCTCTAAAGTTTGATTTTGTAGTTAAAACGTACTTGTGTTGAAATTCAACATTTGCCCTTCTGCACAAGTGCTGTTTGCCAAATCCTCATGTTCTGTGCCAAAAACTGCCTCCAGCACATGCAGGCAAAATAAAAATAAAGATGCTGTGCCTGTTCAGTAGGGTAAATAGTGACCCTAGTCTGTATGTAGTCATCATCCAGATCTTGTGTTCAATGAGCTGTTCTTTGCTGTAAACTATTCCAAGGTTTTGTTTGGGTTTTATGGGAATTCAAGATGCAAATAACCAGGAATTAATTGTAGCAGCATCTCGAGTACACTCAAGCCAAATTACACTCCATCACTGGGTCAAACTCATTCTCAAAAGGAAGTGCTTTGTTGTGCTACTTGTAAGACTCATATCCGTTACATAATGCACTGGTTTGCAAAATCATTTATCCCAGTCTGTTTTCTCTCAACTGCCCCTGCGGATTAGGAATTGACAGTATTCGAAAGCATTACAGAATGTGTCCTAACATCACTGAGCTTTACAAATAAAATTTAAAAATGTGGTTTCTATTTGTATAGGTCTCCCACCAGAGTACGACAGCATTGGTAGTTAGTA